>VWZG01011366.1:102082-172935 GCA_013396735.1 Grallaria varia
TGTAAATATATATATATATATATATGGTTTATGGCATTGTACTGGCATCCAGTGTTGCATAGGTGATCATCTTTTTGGTTCTTCATACTTAACAAAAAGGCATGTACTATATACTTCACAAGCATATTATGAGAAGGGCTAGTATGTCTTCAGATGCTAATTTGAACATTAAATCAAGTTGATCTTAATTTAGGATGCAGGCTGGAAAATCAGTAAGGATTCTCAATGAATGCTACCACAACTGGAAGAAATCCAGATTTTGAAAATACTTTGTGAAGACTGGATATTAGGAGATGCAGAGGGAGGGGAGGTAGTGATGTGCTTCTACAGCTGCTTATGGAGGCCACAGCTCCTGCCAGCAAACCACCTCCAGCACGGGCTTCTCTCCAGAGGCTGGAGCTCTTGCCAGGAGCCTGCTTCAGCTTAGGCTTTCCATGGACTGTAGCTTCCTTCAGGGCATGCCCACCTGCTCCAGCGCAGGGTCCTCCAGGGGCAACAGGTGGATCTCTGCTCCATCATGTCACCTGCATGGGCTGCAGGGGGACATCCTGCTTCAGCATAGTCTGCACCACAGGCTGCAAGGGAATCTCTACTCCTCCCCCTCCTTCTTCACTGCCCGTGGTGCCTGCAGGGCTATTTCTCTCACATATTCTGACTCCTGTCTCCCATCTGCTCTTCGGCATTTTTACCCTTTTTTAAATATGCTGTCACAAAGGTACCATCACTGTTACTGATGGGCTCTGCTTTGGGCAGTTGGACCACTTCAAAGCCAGCTGGAAGCAGCTGGATCAGACATGGAGTCAGCTCCTGGTGTCTTCTCACAGAGTACATCCCTGAAGACCCACTGCTACCAAAACCTTGCTACCTTAGCTCAATGCGCTGGCCAACATTCCCCTCCCCATCCCAAGTTTCCCACTGGGGGCCTCTTGGTCTCGCTGCACTGGCAGTAAGAAAGTGAGTGCATGTAAAGCCCCATGCCATCAGTTTGGTTAACTGTTCTGTCAACAGGATCATTCTGAACAGGGTTTGTTTATAGTGTGACTTCTGTACCAGTATTTGATTTATATTAGGCCACTCTCTTGCCTTGACATGTACGACTGAAGTAGTAGTAATGCAGCAGTGGGAAGGCAATTGAAGAATTGCTAAAGGAGTTCCGACTATTTATAACAGCAGTGATCTAAAAATATACTTCCGTGGTTGATTAAACATGGGGACATTAGTAGCTAGAAATATTTTTTTTTTTTATCTTTATGGAAGCACGAAAGGTGCACCATCATCATTATTACTATTTTTATAATCATTACAGACTATCTGATCTGCTTCTAATGGTTTTAGCTGTGGTAGGTGTGAAAAGATTAACATTATGCAGAACACAAGTCGGTAGTTTCTTAAAGCTGCTTGAGTATGCTCTCATCAAGTTAAATTGAATCTAAATAATATGGTTTTAATTGGAAAGTGTCTGCATGACACAAAACCAAGGTGTCTCACACAGACAAAGGCTTCAGTTTTTTAGCACAGTAAAGCATTTCTCATGACAGTAATGCGCAAAGCCCTTGAATTGGTTCAAAACAAGCATATATTTTACTTTTTCCAGTCACCCTCTTTTTTTCTTCAAAAACACTCATTTTTTTCTCCCTTTCTTCTGTTACAGTGGAACATATCACTCCAGAGATGAAAGTACAGATAGTGGACTTAGCATGAGCAGTTACAGTGTACCCAGAACCCCAGATGACTTCCTGAACAGTGTTGATGAGATGGATACAGGTCTGGTTTTGTGTACATCTTCAATGCATATTTTCCAAATATGCTTGTATCCATATGTAATGAAAACAAGCAACTGTCAGAAGCTGTAATTTATTTTTTTTGCATTGTTTTTCTACCTTCTATTTCTTCTCTTTCCCCTCTTTCTGTCATGGAAATATTATGATTATTTTTGTGAAAAACATATTTATGATCAACTGTATTGGGAGAATAGGGGATTACTCATAAACAGGATCACTCCTGTTGTTATAAGGAATTTGAGTGTGTTATAAGGAATTTGCTTTTTAAAGTAATGTTGTTTGTTCAGAGCTAAGAATAGTACTTCGCCCAGTGTTGTTAATACTACTCCAAAGCTGTATTTGACTCAGTATTGTCTTTTTCTTTCAAGTGTAAAAATCAAATTATGCTAAATGACATCAAAGATCTGTAGAGATTTGGGTCAGTAGGTGAAAATTTGAAACAAAGGCATGTTCTTTGTACGTTTGCATGCATTCAGGTTATCTCTGGGTTTTGTGGTGGATTTCTATGGTTCACGTTGCTTGTATGATGCAAGAGATACATGATTAACCTTTAAGCAGTTGTCCTGATAAATTATAAGTTTGGTACTTTCAGTACATTTAATACCCATCTTGCTTTGTGTTATAACTAGGTGACAGTATCGGCCAAAGTAACATACCATCCCATCAGAACCGTTTCCCAGACTACCTTGAAGCCATTCCAGGGACAAATGTGGACCTTGGGACACTGGAAGGAGATGGGATGAATATAGAAGGAGAAGAACTGATGCCAAGTCTGCAAGAGGCTTTGAGCTCTGACATCCTTAATGACATGGAATCTGTCTTGGCAGCCACCAAGTTAGATAAAGAGAGTTTCCTTACTTGGTTATAGGGGCCTCAGGGAGACTGAATTCTAAATCTGTGAAGGATCTGAGGAGATTAGGACATCTGTATCTGAAGTGCAGAACAAGCCAGTGTGGCACACTTTGGCTTGTGTTCAGAAAAAGTAAATGAACAAATATTCAACAAGATTCTTTCAGTTTGCTCTTCCTTGTCCATCGCTGCTGTTATATATTGCTGACTTTTTTCCACAGTTGACTCTGAAGAAGAGATATCTTGATCTTTTTCTATTGCTGTTGCAACTACTGTTCAGGGGGGGTGGGGAGGGATGATGAGCCTATTTGGATGACGAATGCCATTCCTTCTGTCCTAATGTACGCTTGCATATCATTTTATCTAAGTGCTCGGATTTGAAAGTTAATTTCTGCATGTCACTGCTTGTAGTTTGCTTAGCTAGTTGCCTCCTGCTGCCTGTGACAAGTGGTAAAACATGACATACTGGGGTGACAAGCCAAAAATGATGTATCTGGTCAAAAGAAGTCAATACTGATTTGGAGATACGACTTAAAGGAGGGCTGAAGACTGTTTGGCATTAAGTGTTTCTACTAGTAGCTCTTTCATTAGTCACGAAGTGCTCTTGTTCATATTTTATGTTATAGTAAATCATGAGTCATTTTACATAGAAACATATATGAACTTCAATTGTTGCCACATACTCTAGCCTAACTTTTGTTTGTCAAAAATACTTGGATTGTTTTTGTTAGTTGGTTTAACTGTAGCTGTAGGATGGGAAGTAATTATAGGTGTTCTTGTTTTTTTTTTAATAGTGAAATCTAAAGTTTTTTTTCTGATTTCACACAGTCTTATTTAAATCTGAATTGTCTGCTTTTTTATACTTAAAACGTGCCTATTGTAGCCTGATAAGCTAGTGAGTTCATAAACCAGTATGTTTTGCCTGTAGCTTTTTTTATTTTTTTAAAGGCTAGATTTGAATGTAATCATTAGAATTCATGACCAGTGGCTTATTTTTCGTGTATATTTGCAAGATTTTGAACTAGAATCTGATTACAGCAATGTAAAAGTTAGAATACTGTGTCATATGTACAATTTTTAAATGCATTTTAAAGTAGCAGAAACCATTTTAAAATTACGTGCATCTAATCTCTCTTCTGGTTTTCAGTTTTGGTCTCTCAGAGGGTTGAGATTTTAAAATCCTTAATTCGAAAAAAATTGATGAAAAATTTCTCTTAAGCATGGACAAAAAGTCTGAACCATTAATATCACTGTGTGTTGCAATGGAAAGGCTAGAACACCAAAAAAATTCTCAAAACTTTTACGTGTAATAGTTACTGAATTCTGTTTGGTGGAAAATCAGCCCTGGACACTATATGTAGAAGAGAATGTAAAGATATGTGTTAGATGGTGACATGAGCAGGTAATGAAGTGTATATTAGTAGTAGAGTTTAGCATGGGGTAGAGGTGAATATGAATTATTTTTATTTCAACAGGAAAAGATGTATCACTAAGTTGTCTGCAGGAGTTGACATAAGTTTCCAAAGAGTATTTTTAAATGATCAAAATGAGCATGAATCAAAATTTCAGTATAAGCTATGAATTTTTGTGGGGCTTTTGCTGTTTTTTTGTTTTTTTTTTTCTGATGAAAAATAGTGTCACCAGTTAACACCTCTATAATTAAGGGCCTGTCACCATTCTCAGCATGAGCCTTTATTTTCAAGGGTGTATAACATGACTATAAAGATACTGTAAGTGTGAAACTTGGTTTTGAAAAAAAAAAATTGCAGCAGGGACTACTCCTGCAGAGGGATTTTTGGGGGGTTTTATTGTTTTGCACTTTTTTAAAAGACTGGGTATTTTTCAAGTTAGGAATGAATCAGCAAAACAAAAAAACCCCCACATACTATCATTGCTGTTTGGATTTTTTATGCTTCAGAAATAGTTCTGTTTTAGGATGATGTAAAGAATGAAAACTGAACCAAGTTCATTTTAAAAACTGAAGCAGCAGAGGCAGAGATTTGAAATTTGCCACTGTAAATGTACATTTACTATTTTACGTAAGGCTATTAGTGTTTGAAAAACACAAAATTTTGTGGCTTGTTACAAGGTACAAGCAAGTTTTAAACCAACAATTTTAAAACACATCCACAATGACAAAAATATTCTGCTACACCAATAATTCAGTGATTAATAGGCCACTTATATTGTGCAATGACACAGTAGCTCCTAAAGCAGTGTATTGTGTCCAAGATAGGGATTTTAGTAGCATTTTTGCAATTTCTTTATGAATTCTTCTCTTGCCTTCCCTTCAGGAGAAGAAAAAAAGACACTAAGTTGTTGTAACTTGAATGGTCTGACATAAAACCACAACAGCAAGGAAAGTCAGAGTTGATTCCATTTTGGTTGTCTTCCACAGTTGTATCCAGGTATTATAGCACATACAGAATCGTAGAATATGCTCAGTTGGATGGGACCCACCTGGATCATCGAGTCCAACTCCTGGCCCTGCACAGGACCATCCACAAGAGTCACATCATGTGCCTGAGAGGATTGTCCAAATGCTTCTTGAACCCTGTCAGGCTTGGTGCTGTGACCACTTCCCTGGGGAGCCTGTTCCGGTGCCCCACCACCCTCTGGGTGAAGAACCTTTTCCTGATATCCAGCCTGAACCTCCCGTGACACAACTTCAGGCCATTCCCTTGGGTCCTGTCACTGGTCACCAGAGAGAAGAGATCAGTGCCTGCCCCTCCTCTTCCCCTCATGAGGAAGTGGTAACTCCAGTGAGGTCTCCCCTCAGTCTCCTCCAGGCTGGATAGACCAAGTGCCCTCAGCCACTCCTCATACAGCTTCCCCTCCAGACCCTTCACCATCCTCATTGCCCTCCTTTGGACACTCTAATGGCTTACTGTCTTTCTTATATTTTGGTGCCCCAAACTGCCCACAATATTCAGGGTGAGGCTGCCCCAGTGCAGAGCAGAGCGGGACAATCCCCTCCCTCAATTGGCTGGCGATGCTTTGCCTGATGCCCCCCAGGACAGGGTTGGCCCTCCTGGCTGCCAGGGCACTGCTGACTCATGTTCAACTTGCCATCGACCAGGACCCCCAGATCCCTTTCCGTGGCACTGCTTTCCAGCATCTCATTCCCCAGTCTGTACACACAACCCGGTATGATGCACCGAGTGCAAACTCCTGATGTGCTGTACCTTGCTACAACACAAATGAGTGCAGAACAAATTTTCTTTCCTTGCTTTTGTGTGTTTGTCGCAGCTTTAATATTTGAATGTTTTATTCTCATTGTAGAAACACTAAATGGCTTATACTGTATTTGGGTAGCACTGCTTAGGGTAGATACTGACAAACTGGGAATTCTTGAACTGCTCTAACATTAATTATGTTTTGTGATACTTATTTTAATTGATTATAAGACATTTCCATTCTCTCATTTATTAGGAAACATACCATAGAGATGCTGTATTGTTGGCAATCAACATTAATTTGGATTTTTTTTTTTTTTTAATTCTGCAAATGCATTGTTTGATGAAGTGGTTAAAATTGTTTGAAATGCAAAAGTGTTTTGGGTAGTATTTTATACTGTTGTATATATTGAAACAGAAATCATTGTAATAATTGTAATAGCTTTTAGTTATAAATACACTATATGCAGACAGATGGGGCTGTACAGTACTGTGCTGTTAACCCCCAGGCAGCCTGCCTGGAAACAGGTTGCAGTGTCAGTAAACCACATGGATCAAATATTGTACCATTCAGTGTTGGCGCTCACCAATGCAAAAGGAGAAGAGACGATTTCAACATGATTAACACTACATGGTAAATTAGTACTACAGTGGCCTTTTCACTTACAAGCATGTTTTTTATACAAATTAACAGGTGTGCCTGTGTAAAATAATTTGTGTTCTGTATCTTGGAAAAAGTACTCTCCACATTTAGAATCACAGAATCATGTTGTATGTTAGAGAATTATGTCCAAAATTATATATATTACTTACCAATGTTATTTTTAGATACGAGCATGACTGTAAGCTAGGTACTCAAGTACATTCTGTTACATTATTTTTCTTTATGTAATACTTTTTCAGTTGTTTTATTTGTTATAAATATATACTTTGTGCTTAAACACCTTTGTTTGTTTTTAACATTCAGTGGTATGTAAAGACGATTTCCTTCGATAAGATGAATGCATTGAATTGTTGGAATGCCTATTGTAGTGCGTCTGTTCTTGTCCCCCTTGTCACTGCTTTTGTAGTCATAAACTCCAGTCCTGCAAACAGGGTGTGCAAGCTCACCTGAGAGACAAATGAGTCCCACTGGTGTCAGTGAAGGCTTAACATTAAAGTATGCATCTCTGTGTGCTTGCAGTAATGAAGAGACAGTGACTTTGCTGAGCATCATGCAGCTTGTGTAAAACAGTACTTTAATTGCATATGGCACTATAGTGAGAGCTGATAACAGAACACCTGATTATTGACTGCAAGAAGAAAGCATCCGCTTTTTGCAGATATGCTTGCCATGTTCAGATGGCAGGTACCTTTTTGGCTAACTCTTAAGTTTATGCATTAATTTGTGGCAGACTATCAATAAAGGCACACTATTTTCATTTCCAAGTTTTGACTTATGAATTGTAGAATATGTAATGACATACCTTGAAAGTGTCTGAAGATTTTAGTTTAAAATATCCTGACGGGATTCATTAATTTTGACCTTCTGTAAAAGAGAAAAGCTGAAAAGTGGGTTTTTTCTAATGTTGTGCAATTTGGAATGGTCAAAGTCGTACACTTTACGTTTTAGCAGTTCCAGAGATACTACTATTCAACACCAAAAGGCCCCAGCTCTATGGAATTCAGTGCATTTCTGTTTTCCGAAGAATACAGGGCTTGGTGCTTCTCTCCATTTGTCTTGTACTCCTGCGTTCGTAGCCAGCTTTAGTCACCCAGATCCTTTAAATTGAAGCCTAACATTGCACCTTGCACCTGGGAGTAGAAGGCTATTGCCAGAGAATGATAAGGCAAGGATTTCATTTGCTGATACCACTCTCATTTGTAAAATGGTAACATATTGCAGTAGTTGAAGTCTGAGTGATCTTCTGTGGCAGCCCTAAATGGACTGTATTACAGCAAAGCAGGATATTTGGTCCAGGTGTTCCAGGGTCACTTGGCAATTCTCTTTGAAATATTTGTAAGACTTAGTTAAAAATAGAAAGTATTCATTTCATTAAGTCAGAAATAGTATGCTTCCAAGGAGGCAAGTGCAAGTTTCTAGCCAGAAAAAGCATTTTTTGTCTTGGATTGTTAACAAAATAATAGTTTATCTGTTCATGTTGCAGAGTAAAGGTGTGCTTCTTGTCCCTTGTCACCACTTCTTACTGCTAACGGTGGTTTTCTACACCCTCTGAATTCAGGTGTCATCAAAATAGGAAGACATCTGTACAACATGAGATATCTTGATTGACATGAAATGGTAAAACCAACACTAACTGAAGAACCAAATTGCCTTTAGAAGGGAGGGTAGAGCTTTGTACCAACTACCATATCCAGTATTTGATGCCTCTTAAATAAAACAGTTGATGTGTTTTTCTCTACAGATTGAGGAAGCATGTTGAATGAGAAACATATAAATACCAGTACGTCTGACAGAACTGCCTAATGACTTTTGTGAAAAGTACTTTTCCAAACATATTTCTCTATCTTCAATGCAGAGGTTGTAACAGTGAATGCTACAGATGAAGGTTGTCACTGACTGGTATCATTTTTTCTATGTGGGAATGAAGTTGGTCACTCTGATGACAGTATTTCTGTATTAAATTGGCTTGTAGTAGAACATGAGAGGCAGAATAATTTTACTGGATTTTCCTGCCTCTGTTAGCAAGTGGAGAGAGGGGGTTGTTTTTTTTTCTTTTTGTTTGTCGGGGGGCAGTGTTTTGTTTTAAGGGGAGGGGTCAGGAGCAGCTCAAGAGGCTTTTCCTTCAGTGTTCTGCAACAATAAACTAGAGCTTCATAAGAATGGTATGTTAGATCTCACCTGCAATGCCCTTTCTCTTCCTCCCATATATCTTATTTCTCAGCTGCTCTGGCATGTTTTAAATTATTCATTGTATTTACCATCTGTGAGTTTTGCTTTCCTAACACCTAAAAACTGGGACTGTAATGCTAAGTGCTGTTTGTCCCCAGAGGAGAGCAGAGTTCCTCCTCTCCAGAATCCAGCTGCCATTCTGTTTAAAATCTGTAGAAATTACAGACCGACTTCAAATGTGCTGCTGTCCAACTCCTGTCACAGGTTGGTTATTGGCAAGCATTACTTTTTTGAATGATGGTGGTTTCCTAGTCTTGTTTGAGACTGGAAAAGTTGCCTATTTTCTTACTTCTGATTTCTGCAGCCAACTGTCCTAGTAGGGGCACAGGATACTTCTGTGCCTACTGGAGGTCTCCTACCTAGAACTTAAACCTGATGTTGACAGTATTGGGTTTTTTTAGGCTGAGAGTTTGATTCAGCCTTTCTCTCACAGTTTCATTGTTAGGTGTGTGACTACAGTTGTCTCAGCTCTCTTGACTGAAAAGGAACTCTTTTCAGACCTCCCCAAGCGATGTAATCCTTTCATACGCATCATCTGCTATTGAAGAGTGTGACCCAGAGACCTCTGAGAGGTTCAGCTGTAATCCTGGACTTTCAAAGTCTACAGTCGAAACAAGATAACTGGTTAGGTATGTATATGATGAAATCCCAGACTCACAGCGCTAAGAAATGTTGTG
Organism: Grallaria varia; assembly: GCA_013396735.1. Classification (NCBI taxonomy): domain Eukaryota; kingdom Metazoa; phylum Chordata; class Aves; order Passeriformes; family Formicariidae; genus Grallaria; species Grallaria varia. The sequence goes on from VWZG01011366.1 coordinate 111,459, forward strand.
CTTTAGGCGGTGATACCTCACAGCAAATGGCAGTAACTGTGAGGTTCCTTCTGGTTAGAGCAGTGGCCTTCAGCCTGAAGGCTGTTACCAATGACTGTAGTCCAAGAGGTTGCTGGCAGAAGCAAAGCCTGTGGATCAGCCTTACTGCTCTGTACAGGAGAGATTCAGGCTGCTGCTGAGTGAAGTCAGTGCTGGACTTGTTAAAGCTCCCCTGCCACTGCAGCCTGTACCTGCCACCACCTTCCTCCCTGCCCACAAGGGATTCCAGCAACTGCTTTAAAGCCCTGGGGTTTGATTTGTATTCATCAGTGATAAAACTATGGGACTTCCTTTATTTCTCTTGTTTTTCACTTACAACTCTCCCTTTAAAGGTCTTTGTTCCTGTGAACAGCCTTTCTGGATCTGGTTATGTTTCTATGGGTATAGGTTCTTCTAAGTAATACAAATGTGATAAGTACCAATAGACCACACAGAAATACGAATTTCACTTTGCAGATTAGTGGCAAGAATGCTAGAAACCCTATCACCCAAGCAGTGATATTAGTATCTATGTTCCTCTCATCTAAAGCCATGGTTTGGAAAATAAGCTGGTTTTACATGAAAATCTATGACTGCAGGAAGGCTCAGGCTCCTTACAACTGTCATCTCTGCTGGTGAGGTTTACTGTTGTGATATGTGGATTTTGCTTTATCATCGTCTTGAAAAGAAGTAATGGAGTTTGGTGAGATCCATGAAAATAGGAAGGAAGCAGACCTGTAGTGATGCTGCATGAGGCCGTTGTTTCTCAGCTGTTCTTGGACATGTCTCGCTTCTAACCAAGTGAAGACATGTGGTGGACTACTCTTCACATTTGCTTGCATTTCACTTTTAATGTCACTAATATCTAACAGATGACCATGTTATTGAAGTGAGTGAATTGGTAACAACTGAAACAAAGAATAAAGATGTTTTTTAAAAGGTAATCATGTATAATCTACCTGAGTGCGCATTGCCCCGGGTCAGGATGGATCTCACCTTGTAATGGCACATCTGCCTTTCTGCTGAGCCTTTAAAAAGCCAGGCATTTGACCATTTCCCAGGAAAGCTGCGTGCATGGTTTTACTTGTGTCCTGGGAGCGCTGAAAGGTTCATACTGCAAAAATCCTTTGGGTGTAAAGCATTAAGTGCTTCCTGTTAATTCATTCTTGAACTGTGCTGTTCTTGGGATCTTCTACTCAGTGGCAGCACCACGTAGGAATAAAATTGTTGCAGTATAGAGTAAGGTATGCATCTGATTCTACTAGCTTAAACTCACAAATGCATTATAGAAAGATAATGTGTTAGTGCATATCAAATAATGGTTTTCATTGGGATGTGGGCACTCGGGGATGAACTGACTTGAGTTAGCCCTCCTCTGCTGCTCACCAGTTAACTTGAATTCCCTTGTATTTGGTGGAAGACAAGAGTGCACAGTTACCACTGACAGATTAAGGTACACCAGTTTTTCCTTCTCTGAAAACGTCTATGCCTAAGTCCTTAGAGTTTTAGCTGTTTTTTTTATGTTGAATTTTCTTAATGATCTGCTGCTGGGAATCCAGAGTAATCTTTTAGGTGTAAAAGTACATTGATCCTGAGTGTGAGGGAGGGGGGGAAATTTTGTGTCATTGTACTTATATCCAGGCATAGAGTAATGCTGTGTGCATTTATGTGTGTGTCTATATATAGACACACTATATATAAACACTAATTTCCTGCCTAAAGACAACTCAGTTTCTCATGAGCATTATGTTTGTTCTAGGCAGCACAAGGGAAAAAAAGCCAGTAGGAGTGCCATCCCGGTTATAAAGTCTGAATAGTAGTTGTTTATTTTTGTATCTTCAAGTTTTTAAATGTGATATAGAAGCATTTCAATCAGAAAACAAAAAAGAATAATGAGAGAGAATGGGAACACAGGTGTGATTCCACTGTGCTGCCCCTCAAGAAACCAGTCTTGAATTGTGAGCTTTTGGGGACTTTAAGGCAACTTGCACACAAAACACCAAAACCAAAGGGCTGGGTAAGAGAAACTGGGTTAGTGGTCACTGTCCCCTGTGAGAGTGCATGTTTTGCTTTTAAGCTGGGTCAGAAAGGAAGTTGGATGCAGATCAGATTTGTCTACAGTGAAGTTGACCTTCAAGATTGATGCCTTAGCGTGTGCACCTTCTGTAACTGCGCAGACATGTATGTGCATACCCAGGCACAGAGGTGTGTATGTGTGTGGCTGTGGAGACAGGGAACCAGTGCATTATGGAGCAAAGTGTTTCCTCATGGCAGGGACTAAACCCCTAATGGGTGCCTAAAACAACTGAGCACCGTGTTCCACTGGCACGTAGCACGTACTATGCTACTTGCTTGAGTTATTCTTTTCAAATAGAGATTAAGATGTTTCTGGATTACTTCCCCATCCCCAAGATCCCATGACAGTTGCTGGGGTTTCTTTTGTTTTTGTAGATTTAAGCTGCCTCCATGGGTGGGCCTAGACTGTTTTAAAAAGTATTAACATGTGGGTTTATTCTGCACTTGAGTATGACTATTTCTGTGCTCTGACTTTGTTGCTAGGTATGCCTTTGTTAGAACAGCAGCACTGGAATATAAGATGACAAGTTGATGCCCAGGCGTTTGAAACAGATTCAGGGTGTTTTTGAAGCCAAAAGTCTGGGAAGCATGGGTTTAGGAAAGGCAGGTCTTGCTTGGCCAACTTTTATCTTTTATGACTGGGCAACCCACATCATATATAAGGGAATGTTGTCTACCTGGACTTAGTAAAGCCTTCAAAACTGTCTCCTATAGCATTCTCCTGGAGAAATGGGCTGCTCATGGCTTGGACAAGTGTTCTCTTCACTGGGTAAAAAGCCAGATGGCCAGGCCCAGAGAATGGTGGTGACTGAACTTACATCCAGCTAGTGGCTGGTCACAAGTGGGGTTCCCCAGGGCTCAGTATTGGGGCCAGTTCTGTTCTGTCTGTATCGATGAGGGAATCAAGTGCATCCTCAGCACCCCAGGGAAGTGGTGGAGTCAGCATCTGTGGAAGTGTTCAAGAAAAAACTGAACATGGCACTTGGTGCTAGGGTTTAGTTGACATGGTGGTGACCAGTCAAGGGTTGGACTCGATGATCTTCAAAGTCTTTTCTAGCCATATTGATTCGATGATTCTGTGACCTTAGATTTTGAATCAGCCCTTTGGAGTCATCCTTGCATTGGACCTGCTCTGCTACTGGAAAAAAAGATACTTTTATATCCTGTAGTAGGCAAACTAAGTGATCTAACTGTTTCTACTTCTAGCACTGACTCCAGTGGCTTTTTTTACTCCCTTTTCCCCCCCATTCTATCATTTCTAGAAATGAATTTTATACTTTCCGAGTTATTCAAATACTCAGGTCTCAGCCAAGATGCTTACATTTTATGCATTTATATCTATTAATACATTTGCATATACTTGTGGATTGTATTTAGAAATACACACAAAATTTGGAGGGGCTCCAAGTGTGCTATGAGACAAGATCAAACAGTGAAGTGTTTAGAGAAAAAATGGAGACAAACCAATCAAGAGAGATAAACAAGTATGTACTCAGAAGCAGTCAACTGTAGGAATTGAAGATCAGAAGCTAGTAAGTCAGTAGATAAAATTGCTTTTGTGGCTCAAGAGAACATCACAAAATTAATTTATTCTGTTATTTAACTAACAGATAAATCCATATGCTCTTATGGGATGCACAAATGCAAATACAACAGGCAAGGAGGAAGCCTAAGCTGGTTTATATCAGAGAGCAGCTGCAGTGCTGGTCAGCCTTTCGGGTACAGCATTTGATCAAAGACAGGACTGAACATGGTCCATGTGAAGAGAGTGGTGATGATGAAAATGGGAGAGAGGAAGATTACAGTAGTTGGGTCATTTATCTACAGAAAAGCTGTTTAAATGGTTAAAGATGATCTTTGAGGAAAAAGCAACTGCTATTATGAATCTATTATCCACAGAGCAGAGGATGAGAAGTTACATTGGAGTAAGGTAAAACAGGTTAAGAAAACCTTCTTCTACACTTCTGGGTGTCTTGTAGGGGTGCCTGAGGAGGCTGTAGTAGCTCTTACAGTGTCAGAATTCAAAGAACAAGTTAGATGAGCATCTCTCAGAAATGGGATGGAGCTGACTCAGTGGGGAGCGGGCCTGGGCAATATAGCTGACTTCTGGGGTCCACTCCTAAGCACCAACTTAACTGTTGGAGCCAATGGTCCCCTTCCTCATATCGACTAGTAACCCCTGTTACTCCTGCAATTTGTTGTTAGCTAAGGTAAACCCCTTGGAAAGAAGCAGTTATGACCCTGAAACTTGGTCTGTTAGTTCCTTACAATGGATGATCATACTGACAGTGTAAAAATAAAATTTAAAAAAAAACAAAAAAACCAAGCCCACCAAACAAAAAAAGCCAACATCAAAAAAACCCCTTAAAACCCTTACTTGCCATTTCAGTTTGTCCAGTCTTGGTTTACAAACACTGGTTCTTTCTCTGCTTAAGATATCCTTTGGTACCTGCTCTTTTCTTCTGTTGAAAATACTAACATGCTTTAATTAAGCTCAACTGCTTTAATAAACTGGACAAAATGTTTTCACTGTGGTAAAGGGCACTTCAGTGCTATCTGTCTTCTAACTAAATGTACTGCAATTTGTCTGTGAATTAACCCAGCAAGTCGAGTTTGAGTGTGGCCAAGATACAATAGATTGAGCACAGCTCCCACTTAGTTGGAGAAAAACCTCCTGCGGAGAACTAAAATCATCCTGAAAGTCATCCAGCCTTTGTGGAAAAGATGTATTTTTGGCTGAAATGCTAGGGGAACTACTGATGAGCTTGAAGCTAAGCCCAGATACCAGTCTTGGCAAAAACAAAAGTATCAAACTGGGTAAGAGGGGAAAAAGTCCAGCCAAAGAAGTGTGTGGTCTTTTCTAATGGAACAGTCTTTTGCACGTTCTCCAGTGCAGAGCAGTGTGGTTAAAATGATGGCCTGCAGACTTATACATCATTTGTTTACTGGTATATGTTTCCCTTAAGAGAGTGGCATGTTTCCTACCCCCTTCACCTCACAACTTTCTCTTTACAACTTTTTTTTTCCCCCTATTCCCTGCAGAGGAAGGTCTTCCTTTTAGCTGATTTTCTGCTGTACATAATTCTGCCCTAAGCTTCATAAGACTTGAAAGAGAATTTTTTGGAATATAAACATGTTTGGGAGCAATTTCAGTAAGTTAAGATGAAATGGTCTGTATTTGGCTCAGGGTCATTAAATAATTCACTGTACTTACTGCCAAGCAAGGACTATTTCATACATTGTTTTCCTGGCTAAATTCCAACCTGGCTATTTCATGTGCCCACCTAAATTCCTCCTGTGTGTTTGAATAGAGAAGATGATCGTCTTCACTTGCCTCTCTAACACGCTGGTGCCCCATCTGGCCTGTGCAGCCTTCCACATGTGCTTGTTCATGGGTGGGTAGGCGATAACTCCTATTATGTAAAACACTCTTCACTGGGTAGGCTCTCTCGGGATGAAAGGTGCTAAATGTATGCAAGTCATTTCTTATGTTGCTCAGAGCCTGAGCTGGAGACACGCAGGACCTGTTCTGACTTTTCCAAAACAGGTTTTAATGTGCACTAAACCCATTTGCCAGCCCTGCTGCACTGCCTTTTGTTTCTAAATTTACCTCATTGCACAGCTGATTAGGGAGACAGGAAGCGATGTATCTTGAAGCTTTCAGGAGACAGCCCCTCCCTGAAGATGTACTTTAGTGACCTAAATGTACAGCGAACAACATGTGAGGGGTGGAGTTTCAGGCCTGGGCATGCTGATTTTACCATCAAAGAGTCTGTCACTTCCTTCAGAAGTTCACTAGTTTGGGTTTTGGGGTTTTTTTCTTTCTCAAATGATTTGATAATAAAATGCAGGCAGGATACCATTGCTGTTTCTCCCTGCCCTGCACAGATGGGGTGGAATTTTCGGGAATTTGGGATCAGCAGCATCAGTACAGGAACAGGTGAAGCAGCGTTTTGGCGAGCTTAAAGTAGACCTGGGAGTGGTTTTTGTTCATCTCCCTTATCATTTTGGCAAGTGTCTGAAGAATTATTGTCTCTCCCTTTTCTATTTTTGGGCAGAGGGATGGGAACACTTTGTTCCCTTCAAATAGTGCGTGAGTCCAGTTAGCAGAGAACTCCTTAGCACCGTGTGCATCTGTTTTCCACAAAAGTCTTTCTGATGTTATTAACTGTACAATACTCAGCCTGCAGCTGATGGCAGCAATCAGGATGCCTGATCTACAAAATGCACTAATTCTCTTGACTCCTTGATATGGAAAATAGGAGATTAATAATACAGTCATTTTATACAAGCAAGTTTTTCTAGTTTGCTTTCTGTGGGATGACAAACAGCAAAACCAGTCATTTGACACTTCTGACTAGTGAAGTAATCACTCCTGAGTGGATGGGAAGGAGTATCCTGCCAAAGCCTGAGCCGTAATAGAGCACAGACTTCTGGCAAACCTCCTTCCTTTACAAGTCTCACCTGTGAAATGGGTATAGTTAATTTATGACTGTGAAGGTAACTGGCTTTATCAAGTGACTTCAAGGTTTCTTTCACTTTGCAAGCTAACAAGTGCTTCAAGATGCTTTGAAAGGCATCCACAAAAAATATATAGGGTTAAGAACTCCCCAAACATTTCCTGAAAGTGCAAGTGCCTTCTCTGTGAGCGTAGTTCATCAATGGTGTTACCTTTGTGGGCTTGGCAACACTTGCATCTGCCACAAAACTCTGGGATGCCAGAAAACTGTCCTCTCCAGCCTGGTATCTCCTGTTTGTACTAGAGAGTGCCTGAACTCTGTGGTGTTTTAGAAGCTGTGCAGCTTTTTATATGAAAAGCAGGAGCAAAATGCTAGTAAAGTCAAATCACAGGTGCAGAAACAAGTTGTTACAGGTAGTAGGGACCCTGGAAAAATCTCCCTGGGATATTCTTCAACTGTATTCACTGTTCAGTATAAACAGTCATTCTGTCTAGCAAGGTGAGGAAAACAGAACTCTGTAGTCAGCTTCAGGACTGAAAAAAGTGGTTGTGAAGGTGTCAGTAATCATGCAGTCATGCCCAGTGCAATAACTTCAATGAGAGCACAGTCACTCATCTGTTACTTCCCATGAAGTTTACTAATCCTGCAAAGCTACCTTAAAATGTTTTTGATGAAAGGTAAACTGCTTGCTTCATCCATTCAGAAGGTATGTGGAGCCTCTACATCATTTACCGAAAAAGTCATCACGTTACCTTTGCTGCGTTTCTTTAGTGGAGGGTGTGATGTCCAGATGTCAGAAACACATCCCATTCCCATGGTGTGCTTCAATTATCAAAGCATGAACATAGTTAAAACTTAAGAAACACTGAATTAAGTGCATCATTACAGAATGTGAATAGATGAAAACAAACATAGAGCCAGATAATACAACATCCTTTTGGATAACTGTTGTTATGCCATAAATTACAAGTTAATAATGGGATTGCTGGTTTAGGTCCTGTCTTATATCTCTGTCTGGGGAAAAAAAAAAAATCGAAACACAGCTGACGGGGCAGTAGGAGGTGCAGCCTCTAAAAGTAATTTTTCCATTTATCTGGATTTTTTACCTTGATTTATAGTACTAATTCATTTGCGTCCATTAATTTCAAATTGCTCCTTGGTTTTGGCTTTAAATAATGTAAGAGAATAGCTAAAGTTGATACCAGCAGAGTCTCCTTTCAGCAGACCTTGAGCTTTCTCCATGCCAGAGCAGGCCACAGGTTTTTTTGTGGCTGAGTGAATCATCCTGATCTTAAACAAGCAAATCATACTTGTCTGCTACAACTTTAAATGAGCTTGGAGCTCTGCACAACATAATTAAGAGCCATGACAGGCAACTCTAAACGTTACTTCCAGCTTACAGTAAATCACAGATCTGCGTACGGGACCTACAACAAACTGAATCCAGTTTTGCTTGATGAATACTTTCATGTTTTTAACCTTCCCTTTGCAGGGTAAATTCCACCTTTACGTTAAAAGGTCTGGGAGGAATTGAAAAGTGATCCAAACGCTGCAATGCCAATCTGCTTTCAACCATCTGTGTTCCTGCCAGGTTGCCAGATACTCAAGCAGTCCGCACCGAGCATTGTACTCCTCCCAGCACAGACCCCTCCCTCCCCAAACCATAGAGGACTATACATAAGAGATGGGATCTCCTGTCCCACCAGTGATTTGGTGACTCAGGCCTCAGCATCCTTGCCTGAGCAAGTCCTCTGAAATCCACCTATCTGAAAAACGCGGGGATGATGGGATTAACCCATTAAATTTAGTAATGATGGGGATCCCCTTGAAAAGCTGGGCTTCTGTGGCAGTGATATATCTGGGCAAGGGAATTTTTTAAGGTGTCCATACAGCTTTAGGAATATCTGAAAAAGAAGTGTGTGCTGAGAGATTTGGCTAGATGGGCTTGGAAAAGCCACCAGCTAACTCCTGGGGTGAGATGGTCCTTGTGACATCAGTGCTGTAGAAATTGCCTGGAGGGTGTTGTTCTCCAGCTGAAGCTGGCTTTCTGTATTTTGTGGCATTTATGTGATTCGTTCATGGCTGTCTGGGAGAGAAAGCTCATAAACATCAGACTGGGGGTGAATTTTGCTATGTCACCACCTGGGAAAATCTCAGTTACTCACTGACAGTCACAAAAAACAAGGACTTCATCTCTTCTCCTTCAGAATAAATGAGCCATCTACAAATTGTAACTGATTTTTTTTTTTTATTTGCTTTTTGGCCCTTCTGATTTTTCCTTCTGGATTAGTTCTGCTACTTCTTCCAACCCAAAGCAATTTGAAATTGATGCAGCCAATCCTATCTGAAGCAAGAGCTTTCCCCCTTCTTCCCCCAAAGAGAATGGCATCCTCGACCCATCTTTACAGAAAATTGAGGTAAATAAAAACTACCTTCCAGGAAAGAAGAAAATACTTGACAACTAATTTTTGAACAGATAGAGTTTGCACCAGCTGCTTAGATAGGGAAAAAAAACAAAACAAAACCAAACCAAACCCAAAACAAAACAAAACAAAAAAAAAAAAAACAAAAAAAAAAGAAGAAGACAGAAAAAAAAAAAAGAAAAAGGAAGTAGATCCTACATGCTAATGCATCCACCAAACCACAGCCCTCAGGTGAATGAGATGACCCCACCAGCAATTCAAAAGCTTTGGGACTTTACAGAGGAGTGTTGATACTACTTTTAGAAAGGGAATATATAAGCATGAACTCCAAATATACAACCTGAATATCTGCTTGCTGATATTTTGAAAACCAAAAGAGATTCTCGTTATAGAGTACAGTAGTTGTGTTCTTGAACGATGTTTTTGCCCAGTGTGAAGTGAATGGCAATATACATTTCTTGGTTTTCTTTAAAAGCATCATTTTTCAACCAAAATTCTTATGCCAAGCAGCGCTCAACTTCTGAACTAATTATCTCTTAAACTGAGGAATTTCCATTGCCTCCTAAAAAATACTTTAGCCATAATAGTCATTTAGGAATGCCCATTTCTAAATGCTTCATTTCTTCATAAATGCCTCAAGCTAAACATATGTAAAGGCCAGAATCTCAAACAGATAAAATATGTAGATGAAACAAATAAAAAAAATCCTAGCTCACTATAAATCCAAATATTGCTGATGATCCTGAAAAAACTTTTTAGAGACAGAGTAAAGTGGGTTTTTTCTTTTCTAGCTTAACATTTCCTGGATCTTAATATATTTGATTTCTGTTAAATTTAACTTTAGCTTCATTATTTTTAGGTTGTGTTTGCTTTAGAATGATTCTAGCCTCCTAAGCTATTTTTATGTTGTTCACAGTGCATACTTACAAACTTAATGTGGTTACTCTAGCTTTTTTTTGTTAATTGTTAAAACTCTCATGCCACCAATATTGAAACAGCAAAGGGATGTGTCATTTGTAGTGATACAAAGACAAGCATCAGCCTTCAAGGTCAATTGATTTTTTTATGACAGATTAACTAAATCCTTGGCAATTGTGTTTTATTTTACTGTAGTGAATACAGAAGAAATCTCTCTGGCAGATTAACTGGATCTTCAGCTGCTGTATCCCCAGCATCAGGCTCAGTTTCCTCCTTCCTTTCCACTGTTCACTTGTACATGAAGAAGAAAAAGGAATGAACTAGAGAGGGTTAGGAGATCCACTCCCCTCCCAGCTTCCAGGCAAACCACTGCCTGAGCCTGTACAAAGGGGAGAAAAAGCCTTTGCAAGCCCCTTGGGGAGTGGGTGAAATACATTAAGGAGTATTATTCCTCCATGACAATGAGTCACTGCTGAGACACCATGATGAGTTTCAGTGCTTGGTGTTGCTGCAGATGGATCCTGAAAAGCCTTTGCTTTCAGGTGGTGCTTTTGCACAGGGACCTAGTGACAGGACAAGAGGAAATGGCCTCAGGGTTGCACCATGGGAGGTTTAGATTGGACATGAGGTAAAAATTTTTCACTGAAAGGGCAATCAGTCATTGGAACAGGCTGTCCAAGGAAGTGGTGGAATCACCATCCCCAAATGTGGTTTAGCAGTGAGCACGTGATTCTGGGTTAACAGCTGGACTCAGTGATCTTAGAGGTCTTTTCCAACTTCAATGATACTACGATCTTATCCTTCAGGCTCTTGTCTGTGTGATCTGCTTGTTGCAGTTCTCATTGGGCACCGTGTCACTTACTAAACCGCCAGACTGAAAAATCAAACCCCAAGAGATTACAAGGTCCTCTGTCAGCCTCCAGACAAGCTGTGACTGGATGTGACTCAGTGCCCCTCAACAGCCTTGTCTTGTGTGGAAATCTTCAAGAGACCTTGAAAAGTTTCAATAGTTTTTGATACCTTTGTAAAAAAAAAAAATGCCCCAGTCATTATGAGAGATTTGACAGTTCCATTTTAGACTAAACAAAGAAGATTTTGCAGTATGAAAAATCATATTGACTGAAACTTTGGCACTCTGACAGCACCCAGGACCTGAATGTAATTAAAAATTATATTATTCAGTGCTGTGTAGGCAATGAAAACCTTACCTCAGGATTATTTGGTTTATGACTTGTGCCACACAAAGAGCTATGTTAAGATTGCCAAGTTAGTAGTCAAAGGAATGACAGATTGAAGACTGCCAGGCAATCCTACCCTGCCTTCTCATATACATTATTTATGTTTTTTCATTGTAATATAGCTCTTCAAGTAAATATGGCTACAAATTATCTTCCCTACATAAATACATAATGAAAATATTCAGAGAATGAGCAACCAAACTATACTGTGTAAAAGAAGTTTAAAACTAAGATTGACTTTTAAAAGATAATGTTACTTCAGATTTTCTTATTTAAGTGTACAAAGAAAAAAATGTTTTCTATTGTAAAACTTTGAGAGCAACTAAGAAAAAACCCTTAGATATACTTAACTATATATTTATCTATATATTTGCACCCTATGTTTTTGTTTCTGAATTTTGTTTCATGCTTAAACACAACTCCTTTTTTCCCTAGAAATATCTGCTTTCTGGAGCAAAGCCCTGCAGAGGGCAAGTACCCCCTTGGAGCTGTGCCAACTGTGGAGTTTTAAGCACTGGGAGGCACACATGCATACCTGCCTGTTTGAAGGCCAGAGTACAGAAGCATCATCATAGACAATGTCACTGTCAGTGTGGTGTGGAAGCCCTAAATGCTCTCCTGACACATGGTAAGCATTTCAGCATTCACATCATCGTGTGGCTGGGAGTTACACAGTTCTTTGCCTGATTAACTGTTGTGTAAATAGCCACTGCATCTTACTTGTCTTGTACTTGTTCCCTACTAATGTCATTTGATGCTGCCTGGTTTTTGTAACAGAAGAAAGGGTGAGGAGTACTTTTCTGATCGCTTTATTCCTATTTATATTTCATCTTTTTTCTCCTTAGTCCTCTGTATTCTTGAGAAGAAAAACTGTAACTTGTTCAAGTACTCCTTGTGCGAAATTGTTCCCAAACCTCCAAGCCCTTGTAGCCCTTCTTGGAGCCTTTTCATTACTACACTATCATTTTCAACAGGGAAAACTGCCCAGAGAATTCCAGACATGAGCCCACCGTGGAGTTCTCCGGTGCATAATGTGTTGTCTCCTCAATTCTCCAGCCTCTGTAACTTTCAACCAACTTTTCTGGTCAAGCTGATCAAACTGGAACATACCTTAACAAAAGACATCACTTAAATATATTCTAAACATAACCTAGCTGAGAAGGGTGTGTTGTAGGAACAAGGATGGAAATGATAGAGAAGTCGTTCCTGGAATTTTCCCTTATTTCTGCTTTTCGATAATGCTTACCACCCTGGCATTTCTGTTCTCAACTGTGTTATAGTTTATTTTTTTTTCACTGTGCTTTGAGACCCAATCTCTTACACTATGGGTGTTGTGTGGTACAGCATGGTATGGTTGTGCACTGATGGCATTGATCAGCCAAGGGTGCTGCTGCTGAGCCAACCCTTGATGGACAAGCTCACAACACAGGATGCTCCGTAGAAACTTGAAATGCTGTTCTGGAGGAAAATAAGTGCTGAGCTAAGGGTAAACACGCAGTGTTGTTTGGAGTGCAACCCTCTCAACAAACTTCGTACATCAACAAAGGACACATCTAAACTGAGCTAATTCTTGTCTCTACTTACAGCAGTTAGAGAGGTAACAGTGCTTTTGGGGCAGTCTAAAGTGGAGTAGATCAGTGGTGCCCTAAAAGTATCGGGTTATCTCCATTCACTGTAAAGGAAGCTGATACTCACTGAATTGGATTCAGGTGTCCAAGGTCAGCTGGAAAGAACCCCAAACCTCGGGACAGAATTGGCTGTATCTAGAAAAGACAAGCAAGCATTGTGCTGTTTTGCTGGTGAGGTCTTTGTGTCCACCTCCCCTTCCATGAAGAGAAGGAGGCAGTGGAGAAGGTGTTCAGGATGACACTGGGAACTAGACCTTGGAGCCTTGGGCAGCACCAGGGATGAGGGAGTTGTCGTAGTCATTTGGGATGACACGGATAAATCGGAAGGTGAGCAGGGTCACTGGTGATGTGAGGATGACTGGAGTGTGAGGGTGTAGAGCCTACAGAAAACAGGGCTTAATGCAAGAACCAGAAGGGCTCCAGGGTACCATTGCTGGATTTGAGTTACTGGGAGGGTGCTGGGATATTCAGATGATACTGGGACTGAGGCCTGAAGGACAATGGCCACTGATGGCAGTGGTATTGGGAAGATGCTGAGGTACAGAATGAAGACATGTTGGCGTGAGTGGGGCATTCATTTTACATTTATTGAAAATATTGGGGTGAGGATCTGGTGGGGATGTGAGACAAGACTGGCTGCTGACTTGGTTGGGGAAGAAAGATTATTAGGACACAGGATTAAGGATGTGTTTAATTTGCTTCTCTCCTTTCTTCAATTCTTCCCCCATAACTGTTCTGGGCTATGCTTCAGGGCTGGAAGCAACACATGGCATTAGGGCCTTTCATCATCTCTGTGCAGCCCAGACTGGAGACAGCTGCTCTTCCTTCCCCACCAAGCAGCAAGGAAGGGAGCACAGACAGCTAATCTGGCTCTGCACCACCTCTCACCCCTCATTTTCCCTGGACCCTTAGGGGAGAGCATGCATGGCAGCTGGCAGAGATGACTGCGCTGACCCCAAGCTGAGGTGCTCCACCAAGCAGAAGTGCTGATGCATCTCTCTGGTGGAGAACTGAAGCTTTATACCTAGCCAAGGAACAGAAGTTGCAGGTATTCAGCCACTGTGGAAGACCCTGCAAGCAGGAAAAAACACATGTGCCAGTTGCCTTCCAGGTTTCTGTTGGGGGTGACCTCAGCTCTACTGTGGGCTCTGAAAAGGACACAGTAACATCACCAAGATGTTTTTCTTCCCTTCCATCTCCTCCTGACCACCTTGCTCCTCTTGACCCATCAGTCACTCCGCTTCAGGTCCTGGGCTCTTTGCTAGGCTGGGGCGTTAGTACTTATCTTTCCAGTTCCTTATGTCATTACAGTCTGATTCTCACTGTTTTGTAATCTGAGTGTCTTTTTACCTTGGCACCTCAGCCCCACTTCTATGCTCACACCCACCTCCAGCGCTGAGCCCCCCAGGGCACCCAGGGGCAGACGCTTGCCCTCCTCAGGGCTGGTGGCAGCACTGGATGCAGGACAGTCCTGCTAGGACCTGGGAGTAGGCAGTGCCTACACTGTGCCCTGTGCTGACACAACCCTCTGCAAATTCATCTACCAAGCTGACAAGTCTCTGCTAAAGTACGTGAGCTGAGCCTGTTTTAAAACACATTTATAACTTGGCTACACCTTCTGGCATTGGGGTGACCTCCCCTCCTGTTTTGCCAAATTTCAAGTTCTTGCTCAAATAAACGGTTGCCTAATCTTGCCCTGGAAACCACAGAACCATTTTTACTGAAACTGCCCTCCCCTTTCTTTCTCCCCAAAGAAAATGGAAGGGGAAAGAATCAGCCCGAGGCCAACCCTTGGCAGAAGACATTTCAGCCTGGATGAGTAACATCTAACAAACTTACCAGCAATTGAAAGCAGGAGCTTGTAACAAGAGCTGTCAGGAGGGGGTAATTTCAAACACTTCTACCAACTCTATGTGCAATGTGCATAACCCAGAAAAGGAGGGAAGTGCATAAATGGTAAAAATCATTTTACGTAACCTCGAGAATTGGATGCATGCCTTGGAGTGTCTGTTTCTCATCCTACTTCATCTATCATTAGCTTCCCTTCATTTCTCTTGCAGTCGTGCTCTTCCTCCTCTGCAGATCTGCCATCTGGAGCAGCGCTCTTGTATTCTCCTATCAGCTCTCTAATATCAGATATCAGTGACATTTGTATCTGGGATCCCTTGTCTTTTGCTCTCTGCTCCTCATTCTGTTAATATTCATCTCTGAAACAGTTTATTCAACTCAGCTGAGAATATTTGGGGTTTGTTTTCAAATGGATTATAAAAAGGAGGCAAGCCTCCAAATACATGTGATCCTGACTAATTAACATTTATGATATTGACTTTTATTGGGCAATTTATGTAAAGTGGCTTCCTGATCATGAACAATTATTTAAAGGAAGAAGGCAAAAAATCAGTAAGGAAGCCATGGGCATCTTACATTAGATTAGCTCCATTTTTAAAAAGGCACTTTTAGTAAAGTCTAGTCTCTTTCCAAAATCAGAAATATTAATAGATGCTTCCTTTCACTCCCTGCCTATTCTGTAAGGATTTTTTTAAACTGCTGATGCTGAGAAAAATCTCCATGTGAGAAACAAGGAAGAAATATTAGCTTACAATTTAGTACAGGAATGAGCTTCAGAAAAAGTCAACTAAAAAACCTGATAGTCTATAATCTTGTGGACAATGTTTGAATCTCCTTTATATAATCTTCAGATATAAGCTTAAAAATAGGATAAGAGAAATGAGCGGCATGTTTAGAAGATATGTTGCTCATCAATGACATAGAATAAATTATCAACAGGTCAGCTTGTTCAGCCAGCTCTGGTTTAGATCCACAGAGGGTTAAAATTCTACTGAGTCAGTTCTGTAAGGATTCAGTCACTTCACAGCTGTAAATCAGCGGGACAGGTTTGTTATCTAATCTGATGTCTTGCATAACACAGGCTGTGGGGCTTCCCTGGACTGATGTTTACTCAATTAGACCATAATCTTCATGAAAAAGCAATACTCAGGCACTGTTTCACCGTAGCTCTAGGTACTTCTCACACTGGGCCCCCAGACATGAGCCCCCAGGTTTTGCATCTGTAATCCTGTCAGGTTAACTATGGGTGTAACTTCTGAGCACTTGAGTAGCCTTAATGGTTGGCGCCTGCTTAATGGTGACGAACCCCTGTAAAGTGGAGTTACCCAACTGTCGGGTAACACCAGCAGTTTAACAGACATTACGCTGGGATGAGAACTGTTCCTCCAGCTGCAATTGTTAAACAGGAACGTTTGTTTCAAAAATAGTTCATTACATTTCAATAGCAGGCTCCTTTACACTATTTGCTGTTAAACTAATTTAAAGTTTACTAATCGATGCAATTAGCTAGGGTTTCTAATAGTGAAAATCTCTTTTCCCACTCACTTGAGCACACTGCATTGAGGAGGCATCTGCCTTTATGCAGCTGCTGAATCCTGCTCTGGAGACGTTTGCAGATGTTGTTACCGAAGGGATCCACATTTTTCTTTATATATGGGGTTTATGATTCTAACCTCTTTTACATGCTTTACCTTTCTGGTTTCTTCACTCAATGTCTTCCAGAGAAAGTGCATGCGATCAGGGGTTTGGTAGGTGGCAGCAATTATTGGTTATAGGTTGCCCAATTATGGAATGGTGTTTGTGAGAAACAAGCACAGAATGAGAACAGGTAATTGCTTGTTGGTGCCTCCTGGAGTCAGGATGGGACATGGTGAGAAGCTGGTCCCCAGGCAGGGAATAGGCAAGGAAATGGTGTGCGCTGCTGAGCCAGACAGGTTTAGCTCTCCAGGCTGTATTTCCATGGAAGTTCAGTTGGGAAATTAAACACATTGCTACATCTCTGAAAAGCACTGCAGTGGGTAAGAGAGTCTTGAGGGTTTGAGCCAGCCACATGGCAAGAGGCATAAGAGAGACCTGGTTCTTGTACTGTATCCATGCTTTTTAAAACCCTTCTACTCCTGGTATGAAAATCAAGGCATAAACTCTTTGCTTTTAATGTCATTGCCACAGCTGGGCCAGTTGGAACAATATCTTCATTGTATTCAAATACCTTCATGGTCCTATTTGCATCCCTTTTCCCATTACTGTGAGGTACCGGGACAGCTGTGAGGTAGTACAATCTCTCCTTTAATCAGCCTTCTTCCAAGGGAGGCCTGGGAATTGCAGGGTCACAGATGCCAGCTTGTGAAACTGCTGAATGAACCAGACAGAAGCAGGTTTGTTTACACAGAAAGCTGGTACACAAACAGCTGAGCAATGCACAAAGAGGACAGACAAAATGCAAGCCAGAACCATGATCAAATGTACTTTCTAAACAAGCTCTGTAATAGATCTCCCAGATGTTGAGAACCAGATGCAAAAGATGATTTATGTGCTTAAAAGCTGAACATTGCAAAGCTGGACTTTAGGGAGCTTCCTATTCTGAATGGAAGCTGGACCCTGCGCCAGGCGCTCACCTTCCCCAGTCTGCAACATTTAGGAGGATTCAGATGGTCTCAAAGGTATTCAGAATGCCAACAGGTAGAGCAAGAGGAGGGAAGCTTCTTGGAATGAACCAGAAAGAAGTTCTAGGGACACACATATGTCAAAATATTGCCTTTCGGGGATTTCCTGCTGTGCTTTACTTAGGGTCCATAGCTCAGAGTCTTCCCTTCAGCCAACCTGCCTTTGCAATTCATTTATTTGTTTTAGAAGAGAGAAACTGGTTGAGGTTGTTGTGATAGAGCATATTGCATGGGATCTAACACACTTATTCCCCATGCCTGCTGATTTTGAGTAATTTCTGTGTCCCTGTTTGTTCAGGCCTCCAGTCCTGTGAGTTGCACAGTGCCTATGAGCAAGTAAGAAGTTCTCCTCTTGTGACTTCAGCTGAAGGTGGTGAGCCAGCCCTGACACCTGAGGCACCCTGCTGACTCGACCTAGTAGCCTGCAGGGTGCAGAGGACCTGTTGTGTTTTCCCTCCTTACTATAAAGGCTTAAAGGAGTACAACCAACATATCTGGGTTATAGATGCTTTCAATAATGCCACAAACTGCCAATCTTCCTATAGATGCTTGGACTACTGAGCAAACAAGGCTGTTTCAGCTGAGGCTGAAGACACAAGTGCCTTGTCTGGTACAGTACAGTGGCAGGTAGGTAGCAGATGGATTTTCTTCCACCAAAACAGCTTAACAAAGAAAAGTAGTCAGACTCCTTGTTTTCTTCAGCCCCATGACTAGTTGTCTTTGTCTGCATTATTTTGAGTTTCGGTGCTCTGATGTATAATAAAGAGCTGAAAAATCTACTGCAAGGCCTGACTGAGCTTTCACTTGACCTTCAGAAGTGTGTGGGTTGGGCAAAAGAAAAATACATGACAAAGATTAGCAGTAACTACAATTTGTAGGCTTTGAATCTCTAAGGGGAATTCTCTTTCATTCAAAGCTGAGAGGACCTCAGGCATCAGCTGTCTCCCAAATGCTTCTATTTTAAGCAGGCTGTGTGTGATAAGCAAGCTGCAAACATACTGTTAAATGTGGAATTTGCAGAAAGGGTGTGCATAGTCTACTCTACTGCTGCCAGGAGAGATCTATTGGCTACAGCAGTGTGGTCAGGTATCCAAAAGGATACTCACCAGTTGTCCAAACGTTAACCTTTTCTAGGATGTATTTTGGGAGCATTGTCTGTCCTTGTCTCACAGATCAACATGATGATCCTCTCTTGGAAAGGACCCATCTCTGCCTGCTTTCCACCAGCTTGGTGAGGGAGGACACAGACCCCTTCTGGGGCACAGGCCATCATAGGGGTCCTGCTGAGGAGCTGCTGTGAAAGCCGGAGTGGCCCATGCTTTCATGTTCTCCCTGGCATATGCCAGCCAGAGGTAAGTGCCTCAGTACAGAGACACCATGTGTACTTGTGGAGCAGCACAAAGGGCTCTCTAGGCTGTACAGTAATCCAAAGAACAGATCTGTAAGTCACAGGACACAGAGCTGGCCAAAGCTGTAGGCAGAAGTGTTCCAATAAAGTACATAGTATATAGGTGAGAGGGTGAGTGCACTTTTATTTAATTCAACGAACTATCTTATCTGGTGCCAGGGGAAAGCAGCTCTTATGTAGCTAGCTGCTTCATGTCCTCATATATCTTCCACGAAAAGCATTAAAAGCTGTCCAAGGCCAGCCACCCACAACAGTTACTGCCCCAAAGCCCCGTAGAACAGTTGGGGTGTAAGAAACACTTCACTACATTAAGAAGGTTTCCTTCTCCTGTGATTTAAGGAACAACACACTCACCTACTGGGCCATTGATTTCAAAGAAGGCAAAGAAACAGCAGAAAATATTGAGAAGTGTCTGAGCTATTACTGAGGAACTGAAATTCTGTATGAAAAATTACAGGCTGTATTTTGCTTTCTATTATGGTTATATTTATTACAAATATTATGTTTATATTTATAGTTCTAATTTTTCCTGAGGTGACTTTCCAGACTCTGGGATCACGTGCAGTGTAACAAAAACCTGTGTTTTGGTGACAAGGTGTATGAGAGCTTCCTGAGATACTTATCAATAAGAAGAACAACATGGGTGAGGCTGGGGCACTGCTCAGGGCTCCTGCCCCAAGGTGGGACCATTGACTGCCAAGACACCTGTGCATCCAGTCTCAAAAATGAACTTTTTTTCCCTTATTTGTCCACCCGGTGGTGCTAAAACACCACCAGCCCCTTTTTGGCATTTTCTCACTGGCCTCTGTCAGGCAGAGTGTTTGTGCTCTGTGGAATATTTAAGTCACCCCTTAAAAAAAACCTGTGCAAATCCAAGGGTCAAGGAAACCCAATTAGCTCCCTGGGTCTCTGCTTTTTGTACCCTGTTGCTTCCTTCCAATGGAATATAGATAAGCAACACAAAAGACTTGTCATGCCTAATTACATAGGATAAGAGAAGCAAATCCATGATCTTTTTCTCTAATGTTGATGATAATTTAATTAATCTTGGATTCTGTGTTAATTTTAGAGAAAAAGTGAATGAGTCGTGGTCACTACCAAACTACTTGGGTTTTCAAAAAGACTTGACAGAGAATTGACTGCTGGGAAAAGTGGTGGACAATTTTTTTTACTCTGTTAATCAACAGATACCAAAAAAAAACCCACCACCAACAAAGTTTAATCTCTTACATCCAGTTCTCTTCAGGATCAATTTCTTTTAAAATAATGTGTAGGTGGACCTGAGCCTCAGCATCCAGCGCAGAGTCTGTCCTGTGTGAGTGACACACAATGAGAAAGTACAGGATTTGAACTGCCAGGAATGTTCCCTAACCCTAATTCTCAGAGTCAACATTCAAAAAAATGGCAAGTGACTCAGAATGATTGAAGGGTAGTAGTCTTTGAAGTTAAAATCAGTGAGAAAAATCTATATAGCACTTGATGTGATTACAGAACATGAGCTTAAATTAGAAATTAGGAATTCTTTCCTGCGAGGTTGGTGAGACACTGGAATTGGTTGTTCAGAAAAGTTGTGGATGCCCCATCCCTAGAAGTGTCCAAGACCAGGTTAGAAGTGGTTTGCACAACCTGGTCTAGTGGAAGACCCTGCCCATGTCAGTGGAGCTGGAACTAAATGATCTTTAAGATCCCTTCCAACCCAAGCCTTTCTATGATTCTATGAATTATTGTAATCTATTAGTGGACAATTGCAATAGGACCTTTAAACCCTGGTATTATGAAGAAATTCCAGACACCCTCAGCACTTGGTACATGGGCAGTTAAATCCTTACAGACAATGCTGTACTTTTTTCTCCCTCTTTATACCAGTTTTTGCATTAATGACTTCCTGTGACCATGGGTGTTGGTGGTTAATAACCTGAGTTACAGCCTATGACTTGCTGATGTGCATTTGAATTCTGTGTGAAGAGCCCAAGAACCATCTTATGCTCCAGGAATGTGGCCACATGGCAGGGACACGACCTACCCATGTTGTCCTTTGCCCTGGGTACCACACTGATGCATGTGGGTGTCACTGAAGCAGGCAGTGACTGTGCTCTGCCAGGGCTGGATCTTTTTCAGTTCCCAGGTTGCTCGGGAGACACGGATTTCCCTGAATCCTGTCTTCTCCTGTGCTGTGACTCAACTAGATCCTGTAACTGCTCTTTCAGGGATCGAGATGACTGTTTGCATCTCCCTTTTGGGAGTTTCCCCCAGATGGGGGAAACATGGCCTTGTGGGCTCCACAGTGGATGAGTGGAGGAGGTGATGGGGTGAGGACTTCGGGAGTAAGGGGGATGCCAACAGGAAGGCGACAGTGTGTTTGGCTGTGTTGCTTCCCTCTCTTCACAGCAGCTTTCCATAGAGCTGTGTAATCTCTATCAGTTATGATTACCGTAGCTACCCCAAGGAACCCCAGGGATGGACCTTCCCTGATGAAGATACATCTGCTGGAAAAGGAGATGTTCACTGGCTCTGGCTCTGCAGCAGTGGTGTGCATTGCTCCTCTGGGAGCTCCATGGGCTGGGGAGATCCATATTCAGCCCGTGAACTCTCACACCCCTTCATCCACACAGATGATTCCCACAAACTTTGAGGATAATGTTGCCAAATATCCTGCCCCCCCCTGGAAAGTTCATTTTGCAGAAACCAATCTGAAACCTCTCTGAGAATTCCACTGAAGCCTCTTTGGCAATAAAATACTGCTGTCAGGCTGCATGATGGATCATACTCTGCAAAACACAGCTCTTGGTGGGAGCAGCCAGATAATTTTGATAATCTTGACTACTTGTTTGTGAAATTTGGCCCCATGCCACACTCTGTAAGTATGTCAAAAGTTAAAAGTCTCTATGTGCCTGAACCTGCCCTGCAGGCTGCTCGGTTTTCCAAAATACTGATGTGTGAAATGCACTGTTGTGCTCTTCTGCAGGACCACCCTCCCTATGAGCTGTTCATCCCTATGCCTGCTCTTCCCATCTTGTTGCCCCAACAGGAGTGACCTCCTGCATTTTACCTGTTGAGCACACAGAATGAGGATGAGATGGCAGAACTGCTGCTAATGCTGAGATGCAGCTGCCATGACTGGTGAGTACCTGGATTTCCCCATTCAGATATGGCAGTGGGGACAGTGGTGTTCTTAGATGCAGGGAGGATTAGTCCAACCCAAGAGAAGGTGTGCACTGCTCAGAAGAAGCTTTTCGGGACCAGTGCATACCCAGCCTGGGCCATCAGGGCAGGTTTTTTATGAGCTCAAGCCTACCAAATGGACATCTACATATGGCTTTTAGTGTCCTACTAGGAATATGTTATTGCCAAAATTCATTCTATGTAATTACACCAGTAAAACAAGGACCCTTTCCTGATTAACTTTATAAATCCCACCACAAAGCAGGCTTTTAAAAAGAAACCCAAAAAACTAGGTCATGTGTTCTGATCCCCTGCCTCAAAAGAATTTCAGTTTCGTTTCTCTGCAGTTTTATTAAATCCTGTCCACAATGAAACAAAAGTGAAAATGGACAGAAACAGAAAGAAAAAGGTATTTGAAGGGTTGCTGTGATAATTTTCTGCTCTAGAACTTCTTGTATCTTTAGTGGCTCACAGAAACAGCAGCAGAGTGCCCCAGCCAGACTACAGGTCCAGTTCATGAGAACAACTGTTGGGTTCCTGCCTTTGCTACATAAACCATGCACTAAAAAAATATGTGTATGTGGAACAACTATGGACTTATTTATCATTTTCCCTTGTCCACTGCTTTTAGTTATGTTAGCCTCCTAATGATGTTACAAAAATGTGAGACTAAAAACAGGTTTGGTTTTTATTATTGGTCCTTATGGCCTTAGAACAGCCTCAGTAGGGCCTTAACACTCTCATCTACTTAGACATTAACAGAGAGAAAAAGGCATGGCAGGGTGGTTCATGTAATCCATTTTAAATGTCTATTTTATGATTTCATTAAAAAAACACATCCTAAAGCACATTTTTCTTTTCATTTGACTATAAAGACTGACCAGCTCAGATATATATATCTATCCCATAGCCCTTATAGGTTTTACTAGAGGATTCTCCCTTGCCAATTGCGTCATTGTAACATTGGTCCCTCTCTTTCCTAACATTCAAATTCTGCACCCTTTTTTGGTATTTTCTGAAAGTTTTGTTGGTCAGCAGCTCTTTTTGTTTTCACAGTTGCTGTAGCATGCCTGCCTTCTATAGCTCACCATAGTGCCTGCCATAGTGTTATATTACAGAAGACAAACACGCACTGCTTTTCAGAGGCTTGTCTTTTGTTCGACTATTTATTGAACAGAAGAAACTGGTTTACAGTGAATTTTTTGGCTTATCTTTGTCTGTGACAAACCTGTAGTCTTTCTTGCTGGGGCTGGGCAAGTATACTGTAATGTGGGAGGCCTGACAATCTGCGAACAACGTAGCTGACAACTTGTCAGCTGAAGAGTACTTGTGTGTAATAACTAAAGGGACAAAACAACATTTGACAAACGGGATATTGTATAAACGTGCTCATTTTCTGTGTGCAGGAGATTAGCAGTGGCTACAAAGGAACTGACTGGAGGGGGAAAGAGCGATTTGAAAGGACAGAAACAGAAGAATTAACACTAACAATGTACATGTATTTCAGTTTACGAAGCCTTGGCCAATAGGTTTACACGTTTGGATGCAGGACTGAGCAGCTTCATACGTACATGCAATGTTTCATTTTAAAACAAATACATTTTTTAATTACTCTGTAGGAGCCAGCAGAAGGGAAATCACTGTGGTAACACTGAAAGTGCTAAGGTCTGAAGTAGGCTGCATCTTTTATAATGATTGCTGCTAGCTGAGAAACGCAGCCTCAGAGAAGTGGTAACCTCATGAACTGCCTAGGCATGAATACCACTATTGTCTCCAAGCAAGAAAACCAGAATCATAGAAAACAGAAACTCCTGCAGTCCTGGGCCAGTGCCAAAGTCTTGTGTATTCTATCAGAGGAAGATAACCTGCTTAATTTTGGATATGTTCTCACAGTATCTTATTTTGCTCTTATAAGCGTGTGGCCAAGTGAAGGAGACAGTTTTCTGGGAACCTACAGCATTTGTTTGACAAAGTTCAGACACAAACCAGGTTCCTATTTAGATATCCATCCAAAACTGTGTTAGGAAGAGCTTTGAGATATAAGGCTAAAAGTTAACTTTCTTTAAAATCAAACTAAGGAAGGCATAAGGAAGGGGAAAGAGGCCAGTATCATGCCTCAGGGCACTGGTACTTTTTTCAGACACTTGAATTTGTACCTCTTAATGGTGGTGCTAGAAATGATGCTGTGTGCTTAAGGCTTCAACACATTTGATGCTGAGACAGACTTCTGTGCCAGCCCTTAGATGGTAATTTAATCTCCACTATTCCAGAGCCTGAAGGGAGCGCAGCACCTTGAATCTCAGAACTGTTGGTCTTGTCTTTCTTAAATATGTGCTTTACTCTCAGAGCAGGATAAAATTCATCTCATGTCAAATTATGACAATAATGAGTTTTAAAGTTAGGACTTAAAGCCTCAGAGTCTGTACAAGCACATTTTACCAGGTTTTTCTTTTTGTTGAAAACATGCTTTTATTGCTCTTGTGTGTTAGGAATGGGGTTCTTTGTTTCTTTAATAATGGAAGGATGGGAGAACCTTACTTTGTCCTTTCTCTTCAACTTCTTTGATCTCAGTGATCTTTAGGACACTGCTTTTTCAGCTGAAAATGGTCTTTCTTTGCTGAAATTACTTAACAGAGAAACAAGGGACCCTTTACTTCTCCAAGGCTGCTGTATCCTGTCTCAGTAGCACTGTAGGGTAATGAACTCAGCATCTATCTCCTACTTCCCAGGCCAGCTGTGCTTGCTGCCACTCTAACTTCCTCGCCCAAGAGTGTTTCGATTTGGATGCAAACTTCTTTTTCCCCCAAAATCTTTGTTCATAAAATAAGGACTGGAGTGACCTTTTGTATTGTCACAATTAGTAACACTGAACGTCAGATGACAGGCCCAGATTATTGTATTAGAAGTTGAGATGCCTTTCATTGCATAAACAGATTAGCTGATACCAGGGATGTCTGGTACGGGCTAGTACTGAGACAGATGGATTTTAGGTCAGTGCAGCCACTCGTTGAAGCTAAATTAAGCCCTGTCAGTATGGTCTTTGTTTTCAGAGTCTGAGGTGGTCCTTCTCAATGAGTGCACCAGGAATGGAGCAATTTTTCTTCCTACTCCACAAAAAAACCCCAAAAAACAAGTGAGTATTCAGCATGACATCTAGTGTGGGGTTTTTAGCCTGATTCTGGCATCTCATTTATGCAATAATTTTCTGTATAAGAATGTATCTGTCTGTCCACTCTACCCCAATAACTTTTCAATTGTTTGAACAACTGAACAGCAAATCTGCCAAAATTTGACAGCAAATTTCAGCTGCTGGAAACTCAGTCCTCTAACTTTTCCACTAAATAGACATTTATATTCACTCAGTTAGCACTGGTTGTTCCTTCCCCGAAACTTCTCCCTTTATGTGTATACAGGGGGTATTGGTATGTAGGTTAATATTCTATTTATAGCTGCTAGCCAAAAAATACTAGCTTAACCCCTTATCAAAGGCTCATCACTGTTCTTCTATTTTCATTATTTTTTTCCTCTAATATATGCTCATGAAAATATTACAAATTTAATGTAAAGTCTAATGGAAACTTTTTCTTTTTCCAGTAGTGCATGTAACATAACTTTGTATTTATTTACTCCCGTAAATCCTAAGAAGTCAAGGGTTTTTCAGCTCAACTATGATTCCTCTTATACAAAAAGGGAAAGCCCAGCTTCCCTCAGGCTGCAGTTTTACTCCCATTTGGCAGTGGGATTAACCTAAGCAGCCACTGCTACTGTCATTGAACCCTATGTTGGCTACAACTGCTTGTGCCATCATTGTTCAAGTAGAGCTGATTTAAGGCTTGTTCAGTTTGCTCACAGGGTTTTTTTGGTTTTTTGTTTTTTTTTGGTTTTGCTGTAAATCACAGATCGGTTCCCCATTAACTGCATTGGGAACTCAAGCACAGGGCTCAGATTTCTGGTTTTGCTTACAGAATTATGGCCTTATTTTGCATTTGGCAACAAAGGATTTAAGCTCCTCTTTGCATGTGGGTTTTTGGGAGTTAGTGAATTCCCACGTACATATGTGCTATTCAAAACTGTGATATAGATACTTTGGGAAACTTCACCTTGTAACTGTAACCTCTGAAAGGATGATTTAATTTTTGAGGTATTTGGCCTTTTATTTTAAACAGAATATTTCGTCAAGGTAATGACTCATTTTCTAGGTAAAGTGTGATGTAATCTCCTTTAGCATGATAGACAAACCAATTGTATCCTCCTGAACCTAACCGTAGTCATAGTAGCAGAAGTCCAGTGTAGTCCTCAGGAAATTAAAATGTCACATCTGATTGTCTTTCAATTGAAGGACTACTGAAAATTGAATTTGAATAAAATATTTGTCAAGAACATGACTAGCAACAGCTGGTTCAACAAAAGCAAATTAAACACCTTAAGAAGGATCTAAAATCCACAGAGAGATGATGGGGAATAAACGAGGGAAATCAGATCTAGAGAAATTTTCTTACTCTGAGAGCAGGAAGTATCTTGGAGTCAAAGCAGATAATCTGGTGTTTAGAAAGACAACTCCTATGGAAGAACCAGGAATGTGGAGCTCTGAATTCACAAGTTTGATGCAGTTGAATTGAAATATTTTGATTTCCTTGATATATAGGTGGTCCTCTTTCCACCTTAATGTGGTTTATTTTAATCCAGTCACCTCTGCTTTGGCATTCTTCATATTCCTATCTCCTGCTGAATGTAATGTTTATTATATCGTAGGGAGAACAAAATGGTTTTCCTAGAAACAGACAATAGCAGATTCTCAATTCCAAAAAGATAATCGAACTCAGCATTTACCAAGATCTTCCTGCAACTTATTCTGATTATTTTTTTAATCTTCCAAGTAAATATACATCAAAGAGAGTTTCTGACTGATTTCAAAACCTCAAGTTATTCAGTGTAGCTTTGATACATTCTTGAGACTATTCATGGCTAATGGGAGAATTTATCTGAGTACTAAATGTGAGAAAACCCACAACTGATGAAGGCAAACTTTTACTTCTGTACTCGTGATCCTTTGTGTAGGAGGATATGGAAAACAAAACTCTGTCAGAGTGCAAAGGGAATGGAAACTTTGAGGATTGTGAATGTACTGACCTTCAGAAAGGGAGCAGCAAGATATATGCTCTGGGTTTTGGTTTTTTATTCTTGAACATTTTGAGTTATTGCAATGAGTCATGGATGTCCTTAAAGTCTAGATATTATATTTGTTCTTCATGAGGTTTATACTTCTTTTTTTTTTTTCTTNGCTGGTCTAAATGTAGGTGCCTGGTTGCTGCAGTCAAAACAAAGTGGGCAGTTTCACCCACCTAGATTAACAAAACAAACTTTATCTGATCTCATGTTTACAGGATGTCAGAACTACACTGCTCTTGGGATTTGGTTCTATTTGTAAATTTAATAGATAGTGCAACTTTATCTACAGTTAGTATTTTCTGCCTCAAGTTGGCTTTTCCTAAGTTTTTCTTAATATTTATTTTTTTTCTTATTTATCTCATCATTATTTTCTTCATGTCCTCAAGGAGTTGATGACCCACAGCTTCCTAAAGAAAGTTTGTTCAGTAGTTTTTTATGGAATGCTAATCACCATATTAGATTGGTTTAACAGAGGAAACCTACCTCCTTACTGCTGGAATGGGGTTGATGCTTGCAATGAAACTAACACTCTGTAATTCAAAATAAGTGGATCATGTACCATGAAGACATTTGATACCTTTGGGAAGCTGAAAAATGTGGGCACTAGCCAGTGATAACCAATTTTATTTTTTAACACACGTTTTATAGGTGCATTTAGACTTGTTGAAGAGTAGATATGGGAGTCTCCCTCTATCTCTCAGTTTACTAGCTGGGTTGCATGGCTTTCCAATGAAGCCACGTGAGGCCTTGGAGAAATGCCAGATTTCCAGCTCCTAAAAGCAGGAATTAAGATAGTTTCTGTTATTGCTATATATCAAAAGCCAGGCAGGCTATAGATACAGCTGAAGTAATACATTTAATATTTTATGGAGTATTTTTTCTTCACCCAACTGAATGCCAGTCCCTAAGACAAAAAAGCAACTACAGGTTATGTTCTTAGCTAAGTTAAAAGACCAGAGCAGTATTACTACTGCAGAATATGTTAGCACTGACAATATTAATTTGCTACTTTGAGATAGTTGTATCTCCAGAAAACATTTAAAATAAAAATTGTGGTTAACAATTGTGCATGCCAGGTTGTTAAGGCTGTATGTGTGTTATTGGCGAGGTTGAAATCCTAAGAAGATATTCTGACATTCACTTACTGTGGTGAGAAACTAGAAAATAGTATTGTTTCTGTAATTCATGGGACAGGAGAGCAGTAGCAATGGAAGGGCAAATAACAGTGTGTTTTCTCCCTCTCTCCTCTCAATAGATGTTTAGAGATGTGTACAGAAGCACTATTAAAGCCAGGTATTTTAATGCTGTGGAAGATGGGAAATGGGAGAAGGCACAGAAGAAGGGTGACAGCTCAGGGAGGCTGATATTCATCAGGTCTCTCAGAGAAGACTTCTGGATTCACAGTTACATCAGGTACTTCAGGGGCTGCCTGTGCTACTTGATGACCCTGCACTCATGCTGCAGGGTCACTGTGTTCTGCCTCTAGAAATTTGCTCTATCACCTCTGCTGTTTCAGCCAACACTGCTGGTAATGTGGCAGCCACACTTTTATTAGCACTTTGACCTATGTGATTGGATGGGACTCCTTATGAAAGCAGTTTCCTTTGGTTGAGGATAGCATCGTCTGAAGGCTGCCTTCTTCTCCAGAGCTAAAAGTCTGCAAAGTAGAGGGCCTTGTTTCAGTTTATCACTCCTACTGTTTTTTAGGTCAAGACTGTGAACAGGGAACCTTGCTGCAGCTGGTGAAAGGGCTGCAATAAGGAACAGTCCTTGTGATGTGCCTGAGAACACCACAGAGAACCAAAGCTAAAACCTGCATTTAGCTTTGGTAGGGCTTAAGCACCAATGCTGTCCTCTTACTCTGCTTCTGGAGAATTACCCTTGTCCCAGGCTGAAGCCAGACCTAGAATACTCATGATACTGCACCGTTCCTCTGGGAATTTCAGTCCCAAGAAGAAACCTTTAGTTACATTCTTATTCATGTCCTTTGGGGAAAAGACTATCCATCACTGCAGCTAAGGGAGGGAAATTCCCTCTTATCTCTTTCTCTGAAAAGTAAAGGAATTGCTAGGAATGGAGGAGTGGGGGAGCTGCTAGTATTCTGGATGAGGCAAAGCAAGCAGAAAGAGCCTGACAGCTCAGGGCACCTAAACCTCTTTTTTCTGCTTTCACAAGCATTTCAGCCTGCTTTGTAGTTCCTCCCCTCCCTTCCTCCTCATCGTGACATGAGGCTGCCAAGCAGAAAGGGATAATCTGAAACCTCTTGCCTTGAGGCCTGGGAGGGGAGGAAATAGCAGTTTATATTGTCAGATTAGGATGAGGCCAAGGGTAAAGAGGGGCAAGGGCAGATAGTCACCGGGAGTGGAGTGGCATGAGGGAGGGAGGGAGGGATGCAGGAGAGTTAAGGAGGAATACTGGATTAACTAGCCGTGGGAGAATGTACGGTAAAAATCAAGAAACTGTTACAAGAAACTCAATGTAACTTCATTTGGGGAACTCTGCTTGAAGTCCCAAAACTGGAGACAACCTGTCAAAGTAGATCTTTAAGCAGTTGCAATTAAAGCCACATACATGTACAAATACAGAGCTCAGTTCCTTAAGTGACATTAAACAGTTCCCTATGTCAGATAAAACTTAACACACCCCTGTCACTCCTCAGATACAGCATTTCGAACCTTGGCTTCCGTGGAAACAGCTTCCTTAAAACCATGTAGCAATGATCTGACAACCATTTTGAACTTTAAAAAGTTTTTAACCTTTTTGGGTTTGTTTGTGCAACTGCTGAAGAGCAAAGGTTTCTGTGTCTATCATTATGTGGTATTTAATGGTGTAACAGTAGAAGCTGTACTGTTCTAGCTGTCAGCACAGCTAGGTGGTTCAAATTTGACAGACAGTATTGTTATATATGATAAATGTCATCACATATGACAGGAAATATGAAACACATTCAGAAAATATACGAATGAGTCCTTTGCAAACTCATCTTCC
Source organism: Grallaria varia (assembly GCA_013396735.1). Classification (NCBI taxonomy): domain Eukaryota; kingdom Metazoa; phylum Chordata; class Aves; order Passeriformes; family Formicariidae; genus Grallaria; species Grallaria varia. Next base: position 141,458 of record VWZG01011366.1, read on the forward strand.
TGGAACTCTGTTGCAGAAAATTACCTGCTAGTGTCATAATGCTCTGTCACACTTCCTTCATTTCTACTCCTCAGTTCTCAGTTGTGTAAACACCGTATTATCATTCTGTCATCACGAAATTGGGCTTTTAAAAATATTTTATCTACTGTTCCGTCATAGGAAAGGCCAGACCGTAACCGTGCTGGGAGACTTTGAATTTTTGGTCAGCTTTGCGGCAGCTGCTGTGGAAGTTTTTCAAGATTTCTGAACGCAGAAACACTTAAACGTCTTAAAGAGCCACCGGTGGAAATTTATAGTCTTATTTTGTCTTTCTCTTGTTCTTCCTCCGTGACTTTCAATGACCGGAGCCCTTCAGCGGTCACGTCGTTTCCCCTCTCGCAGCCTGCACAGCTGCCTATATTAGGGCATGTGTTACTCGGTGTGGGGAGCAGCGCTGAGGGGGGCGCGGGGTTTGGGGGGAGCAGCGCTGAGGGGACCCGCGGGGTGTGCGGGGCGTGCGGGGCCGCCACTCGGGACCCTGCCGGCCTCTCCCGCTCCCTGGGGGCTGCAGCGCGGTCCTGCGGGCCCGGGCCTCTCCCCTCCCGCCCTGCCTGCCCCCCGCCAGCGCCCGGGGAGCTGGAAATCCCCGCGGAGGAAAGCACGTTCTGCGGACGGGTTTCCCCGCCGGCCGGGAGGAAAGTACCCAATGTCCCTATGCCGTCAGCGGCTGGGGCCTCCCTTCCCTCCCCTTTCCTGCCCTTCCCCTCAGCGCAGCCCCCGCACGGCCCCCGGCAGCCGCTGCCGCCGCACGACGGCGCTCGCGGGCTGGGCGAAGGGAAGGGGAGGGGGAAGAGGAAGGAAAGGGAAGGGAAGGGCCGCGCCCGGCGGCCGCCGGGATTCCCCGGTGCGGCTCCGCAGTTAGAGGTTTCCCGAGCGGGGCGGTACCGGCCGGGGGGCTCCTCTGCCCCCGCTCGCCCACAGCACCGCATATAGGCCGGGGCGCTCCGCGGCGCGCTGAGGGCGCCCGCCCGGAGGCCGTGAGTACCGCGGGGGGCTGCAGGGAGGGAGGGAGCGGGCCGGGGCCCTGCCGGGAGGGCGCTGCGAGGGGCCCCGGGATGGCGGAGGGGCCTGTGCCGCCCCGGGCCGTGGCCCCGGTGCCGGAGGGGAGCGTGGCGGCCCCGCTGGGTCCCATCGGGCCCCGGTGCCGGAGGGGAGCGTGGCGGCCCCGCTGGGTCCCCTCGGGCCCCGCAGGAGGGGGCGCGGAGGGCGAGGCCGGTCCGCGGGGCCGTCACTGCCGGGGCGGCCGCGGACAGAGCCCGCCAGGCGCCTTGTACTGCCCCGCACCTGTCACCTGAGCGCAGGGGCTGTGCTGGTACTGCTGTGTCATCGTGACTGCTCTGAGCCTTTCCTGGAAGAGCTCTTTAGGGATTGATACTCCAAACCAGAATCTTAAATATATAATTTTGTGTTGGTTTGCATATATAAACTTCTGAACTTTGTGTTTGCCCTTACCTGAGAATTGGGTGAAGTTCAGTTTTGCTGATGCCCTACGTTTCAAATATAATTGGATTTACCTAAAAAAAAAAAAAAAAATAAAAAAATCCAGTATTCTATAAGTCAGTGTTGTAAAACTGGCTCTTTGCTGTTTGAGAATCTGCAAGCTTAAACCAATTTAAACGGATGCAACTTTAGTACAGGATCTTATCTTTAATTACATGGCTTGTGGTCAAGTAACCTGATTAATCTATCTGTCAGAAAAGTTCTGCTTGTGCATTACACAGTTTTGCATGTGAGTCAGTAACAGGGAAATTAGGTGTGTAAAATCCACACCATATCACAATGTGTGAAGTTGACTCCCTGAAACTTTCTGGCTGAGGAACTTTCTGTTCAGCCTGGAGAGGAGGAGGTTTCGTGGAGACCTCATAGCAGCCCTCCAGTATCTGACGGGAGCCTGCAGGGACGCCAGAGACTCTTTGACAGGAGCTGTAGTGGTATTGCAAGGCGTAATGGGTACAAACTTAAAGAGGGTAAATTTAGGTTAGATATTAGGAGGAAATTATTTACTTTGAGGGTAGTGAGACACTGCCCAGGGAGGTTGTGGACACCCTAACCCTGGCAGTGTCCAAGGCCGGGTTGGATGTGGCTCTGAGCAACCTGGTCTAATGGGAGGTGTTTTTTCCCATTGGGACTAGATGATCTTTAAGGCACAGTCTAACCCTTAACATTCTGTGATTCTATGATTTTAAAAAAGCTTATGTTGTTTCAATTTGTGTAATTTCTGTTTGCATAGATATTGCATGCACCTCATTTTGTGTATTTTGAAACACTCCTCTCTTTCTTCCTTACAGATTTTGTTCCCCTCAAAAGAATTAAGTGATTGAAACTACAGATACTTACAGTTTCTTCTTGAGAATAGTCAGTATCAATATGGAGGCGTAGACACCTTAGAAGGGACCAGTCTGAACTCTGGGAGGTAGTTCTGTGCAGAAATAAAGAAACAAAGGCATTAATTTTTAATTTTTTTTTTTTTAAATCTGAGGGTTCTGTTTGCTTCTATATACCATAAATATGGCATGCAGAAAAAAATTAATTCAACGGTATAAAGTATCAGAGTGTCCCAGCACAAGGGAATTAATGTATGTTAAATTTGATAACTCTGTACTTGTAACTAAGGCACCAGGTTAAAGCTGAAATACTCTGTTAATTCAGTGCTGACAGTATTGTAGACAGAAAAGCTGGAGCTGTCCCAGAATTGTTAACAGAGTTCATCCGTCCTTGTCAGAGACAATGTATAGGATTTGTTTCTCTAATAGCTGAATATTCAATACATGTGGAATCGTGTATAGACTTCTTTAGTCTTAACAACTCATTACAACAATATGCAGAAGCTGAGAGGTTTTTTTTGGAAGGCCAGTAGTGGGCAAATATTCCAGATCAGTTCAGTAATGTCAGTTCAGGGTATCTATATTTTGTATGCCCTTTGACCTTGATAAACCCTTCTTTTCGCTTCCTAATGAGGTTCTACAAACTAAAATCTATACATGTGTATAAGCTACATATTTATCAGCTGTCTAGGGTGAAATCTAGCTCTTAAATGACTTAACCAATGTTCTGGATAAGAGCAACGTTGTTTTAGTTGCCCCCCATTTTAGTTTTTTTATTAACAAAGGAGTAGTAAACCCATTTGAGGTTTTTTCTGTTTTGATCCCACCTCCACTAGCCTGACAAATTGGTACTGCTCTCCCAGATACAAAAAGAAGGAAACATGTGATGCCTATATGATTCATGGGAAATTCCTTTTCAACATGCTATTTTCAATTGTTAAAACAGGATGGGGCAGCTTTTGCACTGAAAGCAGTTGAGTAAACTAAAATAGAAGAACTTCCCACATGTTTAAAGGCTGTTAATCATGAGGCTAATTCTACTCACATGTGCATTTGAAGTTACACATTAAAGTATTTATTGCTTTTGTACAGGCAGGGTTTATTCCAAATTGCCTTTAATGCACACAACTACCTCCCAGAGGAAGACTTGTCCCATTTTTCCAAAACCAGTCCATTATGAATATAGTGGAAGATAGCCCTTTCTTGGCTAGTATCATGAGGCAGAGTGCTGTGTGTGGTGAACTGAAGTATGACCTGTCCTGTGAGCTCTACAGAATGTCAACGTTTTCTACTTTCCCCATTAACATGCCGATATCAGAACGGAGTCTTGCCCGGGCTGGGTTTTATTACACTGGTGTGCAGGATAAAGTTAAGTGCTTCAGTTGTGGCTTAACACTGGATAACTGGCAACCAGGAGATAATGCTATGGAAAAACATAAACAGCTGTATCCTAGCTGCAGTTTTGTTCAGAGCATGCTTTCAGTTAACAACCTTGGACTGTCGTCTCATTCTGCCTTTTTGCCCTCCGTTTCAAACAGTCTCTCACCATCCCTACGTTCCATAACACTTTCTCCAAGTTTAGAACAAGTTGGATATTTCAGTGGCTCTTTTTCCAGTTTTCCTCAAGACCCAGTAACTACTAGGGCAGTTGAAGACCTTTCATTCTTGAGACATAAGCTTTACAATCCTTCTATGAGTACAGAAGAGGCTAGGCTGCGCACCTTTCACTCGTGGCCGCTGACATTTCTCTCACCCACTGATCTGGCAAAGGCTGGACTTTATTACTTGGGGACAGCAGACAAAGTTGCTTGTTTTACCTGCGGTGGTCAGCTGTGTAACTGGGAACCAAAAGATAATGCTGTGTCAGAGCACCGGAGGCACTATCCTAACTGCTCTTTTGTGGAAAACCTCACCCGAGACCAGCCAAGTTTCAATGTTTCAAATGTGAGCATGCAAACCCATGAGGCTCGTGTTAAAACGTTCATCAATTGGCCAACCAGAATTCCAGTTCAGCCTGAACAGCTTGCGGATGCTGGCTTTTACTATGTAGGTAAGAAATACAGACTTCTCTGGTTTTATTCAAGCTGCTGTGTCAGTATTTACTGTAAAGTAAATTGCACGACTGTTTGCTAGATGTTTTGCCTTGTTCTTTTTTAAAAGGCCGCAATGATGATGTGAAGTGTTTTTGCTGTGATGGTGGGTTAAGATGCTGGGAATCGGGAGATGATCCATGGATTGAACATGCAAAGTGGTTTCCAAGGTAACTTGCACAATCTTTATAATTTCTTCACGTTCTTAAATGCCTCTAATTTTGGCAGCTATGTACTGCGCTTAATAGTTTTGTTTAACTTCACCATATGATGTATAAAATCACTCTTCCTTTTGGATATATTTCATGTGTATTTAAAAGCTCTGAAGTGCTGAAGTGGGCTTAATTAAAACATTTCTTCATTAAGCATGGTATATAATGCTTTTCACCTCGTAATTAAAAACTAATAGCAAGTGAGACTGCATTGTTAATGAGCATACTTCTCTCTCTAAGAGAAGCTGTCAGAAAACAGACTGAGGACAGAACAAGCTGTTGAGAAATGAAGTAGAAGTGCTTAACTTATTTGTTCTAGTTCTGTGCCTATGCTGAATGATCTTGAACCAGTTTTTCTGCTTGTGCAGTTCAGTTTCCTACATGTGGAAGGGCTTGTGAGGAAGGTTTCAGCGGCTGTTTCATATGTCTCTGTTGGAAAAATGACAGAAATAACTTTTTAATGTCACCCATAATTAAATGGCAATTGCATACCTAATTACTATCTCTGCCTATGGAAATTGCCACCTACATTAATGACAGAATTAGGTGCACTTAATTTCAGGAAAGCTAATAATAGTTCTTCTCATAATAGATCTCCAAGTAGGCTTGCGTGGGCAGTTTGCCTGCTACTGTTGGACTACACGATGCATTTAAGGTTAAATGACACCTTTATTTCTTGCTGTGTTAAGTCTGTCAGTAAATGTACTTAAGAGATAAAACTCTGCATTAATGATGCGGATATGGCTTTGATAGCAGGACTAAATTTTGTTAAATTATTTTGAATGATTTGAGTAGGAGATAAGAATGGTGAGATGCAAGATAGAGACATTTATCACTGCACTTTGTAGTGATGCTGACACGGTATCATTTCTCATGACATGCCATTTTGATTACAAGTGGTAGCAGAATGTAAAGCTGCTGCGCTTACATACATAAGCCTACTGATGGCTGGACATCATGGAAAAGTTTTATCAAGGGGTCACCAGACACTAGACTGCATCAAGCTTCCAATTAAGAGTACTCTTCTCTTCTGAAGGAAGAGAGATATAAGTATTTAAGTTACACTGGGTTTAAACTCCTTCATTCATCTGTATTTTTTTCCTTTGGCAAGTAGAAAGTATAATTTGTATACTTTTGTCAATTTTTCAGGTGTGAGTATCTGCTTCGTGTAAAAGGAAGAGAGTTTGTAAGTCAAATTCAGGCCAGATTCCCCCATCTCCTTGAACAGGTAAACATTACTGTCCTGTAACTTTGCTTTTCCCTTGTTGAAGAGTACTGTGTCCTTTTTGTGAGTTTGGTCCATCCTTCTGCCTCATTTCTGCATGTATTTCTACTAGGTTTCTAACATGATAAATGCTCTTCATGAGCACATGCAAGAAACCAGTGCTGAACCATGGCTATTTTTGGCCTAGTAGAGTCTTAACTTCTACAGGTTACTTGTGGAAAGTGCTATGAGGCAGTGAGCTCCTTCATGTTAAGAGAGGGAAATTCTGACTGTGTAAGTGCCTTTGAATAATGCAGATCAGTAATTATTAGTTCAGAAATCAGTCATGGAGAGCCTGAATTATTTCTATCTGTAATTCTATGGCAAGAGTAAGTCAGCACCAGCTTTATATTGATTATATAGTTGCACAAATTTGCAGACCTGTGTAATTGCATGTAAAATATTTAATAGGTACCCCTTGGGGAAAAGGTTTAGCATGGTTGGTGATGGAAGAATGTGTTAGAAAGGTATGTAGAGGAAAAAGCAATGTTTTGATACTAATGTATTCTTTTGTGTTCCACAGCTCTTGTCAACCTCTGATCCGCCTGTAGATGAAAACATTGATCCCCCAAGTATGTATATTAAAGCATGGTTTTAAACTTCCTCAGCATTTTTCTGATTTAATGATTGCTAAGCAAATTAGCTTTGGATAGCCATTTCTTAGATTTGTTTCCCAAAAGTTTTGATGTTGTATGGATAAACTCCAAGGAAACACTTCTAAGGGATCTTGTTTTTCATTTTCCTTATTTTCATGCCAGCAGCTCATATTAAAGTTTTTGGGTTTGAATGCTTGGCACTTGCTGCATTTGTGGTTTTTGGTTTCAGGGTTGGGTTAAGCAAACCGAGTACTGAACTTGGTGGAACTGTTGCTAGAGGGTGTCATGACCATGCAGTTATGCAGTTCCATCTTTAGGCACATAGCTGGGTAAATGCTCTGAGTTGAGCAGCAGCAGTTAAGGTAGGACAAGCTGATAAAAGTGAAGTCTTTCTGGGCTGGACTCTTGTTATGAGGGGAAAAAAAGCACTCACCCTTTGGGAGGAGTTTCTGCTATCCTAGTCCTTGCTGGTTGAGGACAATGAGTAGAAATCCCATGTGTCTGTGGCTTACTAAGTTGAATGGAAAATACCGATCAAGAGCTGGAACAGAGCAGTTGTTTGTACTATAAACTCTGATTTCCCTGCCCCACCTCATTCCCCCAAGACATTTGTCAAGGCTGAAGTTAGAAATTACTAAGTATAAAAAAAGCTGCTAAGACACAATGGAATTCTCAGTGGTTTGTATGGATTAGCCTAGGTTTTAGAAGAGGCCTGACATGGATTGATGCTTATCTTGGATTCAGTTCATGACTAAGTTGATGTCTTAAAGTTTAAAAAAATTCTATTTAACCACTGAATCTTTTTACTGCCAGGTGTTCATGTGTGTAGGTAATGTTGATTGTGTCTGACTCCTGGGTTGTATGGGTATTTTATTCTTAATATGATACACAGTGATTTTCCTCTTTGATTAGTTATTCGTTTTGGTCCTGGAGAGAGTCATTCAGAAGATGTGATCATGATGAACACACCTGTTATTAAAGCTGCCTTGGAGATGGGATTCAGTAGAAGGCTAATAAAGCAAACAGTGCAAAGTAAAATCTTGGCCACTGGAGAAAACTACAAGACTGTTAATGATCTTGTGTCTGATCTGCTCATTGCTGAAGATGAGAAGATTGAAGAAGAGAAAGAAAAGCAATTAGAAGAAGTGGCATCAGGTACACATAAGGCATAAATAAAAGTGATTTCTGAAGTGGTTTGTAATATGTATACCTTTTTTATATTTGTTTTTATTCACTAATGATCTAGTTTAATTGCTGTTTGGATCAGCTTCTCTAAAAGCATTGTCAGGATATCTGTATGGAACTAGCAGTCTGGAAATTGTTTCATTCCCTTTTGGGAGGATGGTTCATACCAGGGGCAAGTGTTCTGAATCACATTTCCAAAGCCCTTTTGTTTCATTTGTGTGCCTTTATATTTCTGTTAGTAAAATACTTGGTGCACTCCACTGGTTTTTTTTCCCAAATTTCCCTGCTATTTAAGCTGCTTGAATCAGTAAACCACTATATCCCCCTCCTAGAAGAGGCCATAAACTTCTAGAACTTCAGATTCTGTAAAATGGCCAAAGATCTGTTGTGTCCGACTCATGTACATCAGCAATTTAGTGCTTATTTGATGTGTCTAACATTTCCTCTTGCTTCAATACCATCTAAGTTTTGCAGCCTAAAGAAATCCTAGTTTTGAGTCTGTGAAGCATAATGCAACTTTTCCAGTATAAATTGAATTAAGGCTGTTTCTTTCCTAGTCACATTTCCATCAATAAGCATGGATGGATTCAGCATTAAATCCTAATGGAAATTTTTTTTATCATTGTTTGTGGTAGACTTAAAAAAGTCTCCAGAGTATGGCTGTGCTGTACTTCTGGGGTTTTTTTGTATGTAATTCTGTTGGACACCTCTTAGAAGAGATTTCTTCTATCTAAACTGTGCCCACCACTGACTAAAGTTAATCTCTTAGTTGTTGATAAGTTAGCGCTGGTGTTATGCAGAGGTGTTTTTTCTTTGCAATTCTCTGGAGAGTGTAAGTCTCGCTAGTGTGGAGTTAGACAACATTCCCTCAGATCATTTAACCTAGAGATGGGAGCGGGACGTTTCCTTGGTGAAAAGGCTTTGGCTCAGAAGCTGCTTGTATGTGGTTTTTGGAAGTCTGTCATGTGAATACCACTAAAACATACTGAGGACTTTATTAATGATTTGTAATAAGCAAACATTTCAGGTAGAGTTCAAATAATGTGTCGGTTATTGTTAAACAGAAGTGCAACTTGGAGGAGTGTATTCTTAACAAACATCTAATCCCCTTTATGTTCCAGATGATTTGTCCTTAATCCGCAAGAATCGAATGGCTTTATTCCAGCATTTAACATGTGTACTTCCAATCCTTGGGAGTTTACTATCAGCTAAAGTGATAACAGAACTTGAGCATGATGTTATTAAGCAGAAGACTCAGACAGCATTGCAAGCAAGAGAACTGATAGATACAGTTTTAGTGAAAGGAAATGAAGCAGCCAGTATATTCAGAAATTGTCTACGAGATTGTGACCCTGTGCTCTACAAAGATTTATTTGGTATGTCTGTCTGGTTTTCTTCTGTTCTTAAAGGATATGATTTTTGTAGAAGTCTAACTAGTGCTCTTATAGCAGCCTAAAGAAAAAGAAAAACCGGTGCTGTTTCAATACAGATTAGTAAAATGACAAGGATTTTTCTTCTCTTGATTTAGTGGAGAAGAACATGAAGTATGTTCCCACAGAAGATATTTCAGGTACCTTGAATTCTACCTTCATATCTCAAAGGGTATTGTGGAACAAATAGCAAACATAAAAAATGAAAATTGCTTTGGTTAGGAAATAGGTTTTATGCTTTACCCTCTCCCTAATTGTGCTTTAGTGAGATTGTCTGAAAAAGTTAACCAAAAGTTAAGTGCATGTGCAGACCCGCAAGCAAGTTTATCAGCTATAAGCTGTTATCCCATGCCTTACACATCCTTTTGCACCGTAGGATATAGAGCTTTCTGGAGCTCAACAATTCAAGCACATGCTAGACTTGATCCTAATACAAGCTCTCATTTAGGCATTTGGTAAAGATGGAAGAGTTAATAGTTGGTTAGCATTACACAGCAGGGATCATCTCTGCTTTTTCAGTGTGGGTTATAGGTGTCCTGTGATCTAGCTTTGCCCAACAGCTGGGTAGATAAATACTTGTCAGACATGAGATTGAGGTTACTCTGGTTTTTAGCCCTGTAGTTTAATCTGTCAACAGACTGCAGGAAAGTTTACAAGGCCTGAATGTAGCTCATTTCCACCAGTCAGGCTCTGCTCTGTGTTTCTGATATCCAAGGAAGTAAAGTACAGCATTTGCTAAAATGTAAACACTGGTTGGCCTCCAACCCCTGAGCTGTCTGTCATCTCACAGAATTGGACTAGTTCCTTGCATGCCACTTCCTGAGCTCTGGAAAATGTTCTTATTTTTTCACTGCCATCTATACTTAGTGAGTACAGATGGGGAAAGAAAGGGTGAAATGGAGCATGGCTATACTCTAAATACATTTTGATATGTTATATACACATATTCAGGCTGACAAAAGTTAACTATTTTTTTTCCAGGTTTGCCTATGGAAGAACAATTAAGAAGATTGCAGGAGGAAAGAACGTGCAAAGTTTGCATGGACAAAGAAGTTTCTATTGTTTTTATTCCATGTGGGCACTTAGTGGTATGCAAAGAATGTGCACCATCCCTTAGAAAATGCCCTATTTGCAGGGGGACAATAAAGGGCACAGTCCGTACATTTCTTTCATAATGAGGGAAACTTGCAAAATGTCTTTGTTCCTGCCATTCTCCAACTGCTGAAGCTTAAGCCAGCAGTGTCTTAAGAATGGAAAATTGTGGTATAGAAGGTGATTAATCAACTTCCTAACACAGTTGTGTAATAGTAAAGTGTATCATGGTTATGAGTATACTAGGCCTTTGGTGCCAAAGAAAAAGTTAGTGTTCATAAAACCAACTCAATATTAGGGTGAGTTTTTTGTGGTGCTCCTTTTTGAGTAGGGAAAGTAGTTTCACTAGTGTCACTTTGAATAAAATTACTTTTTGGTTGAGTTCCTAAAATGGAGCTTGGTACAACTCTTCTCATGAGTTTCCTCCATGTGGATGTGAGGAAATATATTGATTGCTGTTATTAATAATTAATATTAATTAACTTTAGCTACTTCTGTTTTGGCTTTCTTCTGGACTTGAAAAGAGGCTAACTGTTGCAGGAACAGCAGGAATTTTAAAAGCTTTTTCATGTCTTGATACTTGTGTCATGTGTATTACTAATAGTTTATATGAAGACAATTAAAATATTTCTACTTCTCAAACAAGTGCTTGTTTACTCTATTCCCATTCTTGGCTTTTCTCTGAAGACTGTAGCAGCTAGAACGCTGTCTTTTCCTGACAAAATTTTGGGGTTGTTTGCCTGCAAAAGTGTACGAAAAATTCCATTTGTCTTTCATTTTTGAACAAGGAAGTGAGCTTCTGTGCTGCTTGGTGATTCCCTCTTTATTTAAAAACAAACAGGAAACCACCCAAAACCCCAACAGCGTCTGGTACTTTCTTCTGTCTTGATTTTTCGAAGGATAGAAATCCTGATCCTAGTGACCTTAAAGATGAGGTAAAGGGTAGCTCTGCAGTCTTTGTGCTAAGGATTAAATTTAAAAGCTGCTTTTCTGTGTTTGGAGCTTTATAGTGATTGTGGAATTAAATAGGATCTTCCAGCTCCCTCTGAAGTCTTGGGTCTTGTTTTAGAAACTGATAGTCTAGGAACTCCTCACCAGTTGACTCTTACTTTACCCTTTTCAGCTTTGTATCCATAGACTTGCATAGTAGATACCTATGAACACCTCTTTGTCGGTATTTCGCTGGGATTTCATGTCAAACAGTGGAGCAATGCTGCCAAGATAACCACATCAGATCCTGCAGTGGTGGATTCAGTTTGCCTGGCTTTAATTTAAAATCAGTCATCTTGAGTCCACAGTTGTCCACACCTAATGCCTAAGTGTGGATCTCTGTCTTCAGATCTGGATTCTTTAACTGTCGATTGGCTTGATGTAATTCTTTTAAATGCAGAATTTTGCCCAGTTTTATTACATGTACCTATCTTCCCTTTATTTCTGTTATTAAAAATGTAATTGTTTCAAATAGCATTTAGTTTTAAACAGTCTTGATTAACATACTTCTGCTTTTCTGGTTTTGAAATGTCTCTAAAAGCTCTTCTGTCTTGTGTAACAACTTTAAAAGTTGTCAAAGGTTATGAAAACTTCTTAAGTAAGAAAGTGGAGGACTTGAATTTGATGTTCTAGCCCAGAAATTAATAATACTAGAACCAAGTATACTTTCTGAAGTATATATGTGTGTGTGTGTGTGTGTGTGTGTGTGTGTGTATATATAATTAAGATGAATCTGCAGGGGGAGCTGGAGAGGTCAGGCTTACCTGAAGAATGTGGAATTGTTAGCAGGTAAGCCTTTTTTCTGAACGGGGAAGAGGACAGGGAAAACATAGTAGCAAGCAGACTTTTTAAGCAATTTTTTTAGAACTGTAGGGGTTTACAGTTTTCAGGTATTGTAGTTAACTACATATAGTTCAGATGAGAGGATATACAGGGCTTAAAAAAGCCCTCTGTGATTCAGGTGTTCAGTGTTCATTTGTGATGCCTGAGGGTATCTCAGGACCTGCAGTGTACCTGTCAGCCCTGGCCGGTAAGTGTTTTGAGTGTCCTGGGCAGCTTCAAACAGCACTGGCTGTCTGTATGTAGACACTTAAATGGCTTTCTGAGAAGTGGAAGAACCTGATCTAGAAACTAGTAGGGAAACCCGTTGACCTAGTTTTGGCAGGAATTCTAATCTAGCCTATGGCTTTCTGCTACACCCCACTAATGTGGGTGTCCTGCTCAGTAATGCTGGACATGTGAGCTGTTTTGCTCTCCTCAGTAGTGTTCCAAGAAACTTCTAATCAAGCACTTTGTCTGTAGCACATTGCAAACAGGACCCTGGGAAAATATTAAACTGTGTAGAACACTGTATGCTTAGTGTTCTATTTGGAGAGAATCAAGTGACAGAACCAGCTGACCATGCTCACACTTTGTTCTGTGTCCCCTTCCTTCTTTGAAAGCTTTTTCCAGAGCACTAACTGGGTTAAATAGCAATAACCAGCCCCCCTTTCCCCCAGCATCCTCTGCAGCTGTGCTGACCCAGCAGCTCAAATTCCTGGACATCAACATTTTAGGTCCACGGCTTGTCTTGAGCTGACAGCATGTGTTTGCAGGGCTTAGGAGATGTAGTGGATGTGAACTTTGGCATCATTAGAGTTCAGGGGCCAGAATTGCTGTGAGATAGAGGCAATAGTCCCAGCTCCTATAAATGAGCAATTTCTTTGCTGGAACTTAGCTTATCATATCTGCAATGGATCTAGCCTGGAGCAGTTGCAGTTTCTGATACTGGCTTGTGATAACACTGAGATACAGAGGCTTCCCAAGTAGCAGCTGTGTGTTATATGAAGCAAGTGTCATGAAGCTTTATTGTAATTACTTAGCAGTTTCCTGAATTTTTGTGTTCTTCTTTTGACTTTATTTCTGTTCTTAGTTGAAAATATGATCACAATGGTTACTGATGCTCCAGCCCAACCTCCTCACGGATGGCTGCTGGCATGGGACCTTTCAAACCTAAGATCCTGCACAAAGGAAGCAGTACTCCATATATTTTTTGAAAATAACACAGCAGGATCTGTGAAGAGACTTATTTTCTTCTCTTTCAAGAGACCAAAATATGCTGCAACGTAGCAGGGAAGAGTTTGCACAATAAGCAGTGTCCTAGCACTGTCCTTCACGTTTTTGGGCCTGGTGAAATTTTTTATGGAGAAGCTGGAGAACTGGCCAAAGGTTTCTAACCTAAGGTGTTTGTTAGTGTGTGAACTTACACCAAAGATCTTTCTTTTGGATCCCTATAGGTCGACTTCATTGATGCTCTATTCTTTTGGCAAATAAAGAAGTGAAGCACTTGGTACTAACAGAGTCTTGGACAGGAGGTAAGGCTGTGATTTACCCAAGGGAAGATACCTTCAATTCTAAGGGAAGAATATAGTCTCTATTCCTTAGGAACCCTGTCAAGGAAAATTTGTTAGAGTTTTTCTTCTCACATTTTAGAAGCATCCATCACCTCAGGGCTAGGCAGGAACAACACTTTGGTTTGCCAGCTACTTTAAACCTGATGTGGAAAAGGTCAGTCAATAGCACACCAAAATTTGAGTATAAGAGTGAGAATGTATTTCCTCTTGGTATTCCAAAAGAAGACTTAAGAGCCTTCAGAACTTGAAGTACCTCTTATTCTTTCAATTTTCATAGTCCCTGAATTGGATATTTTGACTTACAGGGATAACGTGACACTGAAGGATAAAATGAATAATTGTGCCAGTTTTAAAGGTACTGTTTTTACAGTGAAGCAAACACTAAATTTTAATGCAAGCTAAAGTGTATACCCTGCAGTGTCAGCACCACAAAATTGCAAGTTCCTAGGTCTATGCTGCTTGAGAGGACTGTAAAATGTAGATTCCTAAATTTATTTAACAACTTTCATAGTTTTTAAGATTTCTGTCTCGGTCCTACACCAGTGGGGACTCCTTCAGTGTTGTCTAGAGAACATGTTTACATGTACAGGTCCATTCTCATTCAGTCTGCTTCCATATCACAGCTAAATTCTTAACCTTTAGAGTTATCTAGGCAATTTCTAGTCTCTGATGCCATTCCATTTTGCTTTTGGCAATACTGCTCATTTCCTTGCTTGTAACTTTTGCAATAAAGCATGTTAAGAATGCTGTGGAAGTCTTCAAGGCAAAAAAACGAGTGGCATGAGTATGTAAGAGCTCTAACAGTCACTAAACAAAAAGGAAAGGTAAGAAAGATTTACAAGTTTTCAAGTTACTGAATATTATCACAGTAACATGATCTTGCTTTAATAGCTTTTAGTAAACCCCAAATAAAGCATGGCAGCATTTCTGGACTGCTCTGAAACCTGTGATACAGGGCCCCATTGAAACCATTAAGCTGGAAGTGCTATGATTTGGTACTGGAATACAGGCTGAAGGAGAGTTGCTTGAAAAGGAAAGACCTGTAGGAGGGAGGCAGAATGCTGCAGCCCTGATGTGACCATAAGGCTGATCTTGATGTGTTTGAAGGGCCAAAGTGACATTCACAATAGCTGATTGAAGGTGGCTATGTTCTGTAGCCACTAGCTGACTTCCCTAGCCTGTAGCATTAAATGAAATAAATTCAAACATGAAACATAAACCCATGAGTTTCAAGGATAAAAAAACGAATGTAGGGGTTGTGTGAAAGAGCTGTAATAACAAATGCTAGTGATGGGCTTAAAATGTGATACTGCAAATGCAGTTCTGTGATGTGTCACCAGAGGGGTTCCTAAGCAAGACAGAACTATGAGCTGCATTGCTCAGCCATCAGTACTAGTGAGAAAACAGACATGCAGTCCTCTTGAGGGGTGGACTAGAAACAACTCATCTTTACAATATCAATAAAGTCAGTTTAGGAACCGCTGCATGACTGTAGCATAAGCATAGCTAGGCAAGACAAGGAACAACTTAAGCTAGAATTTTTTGCATAAAATGAATATGATTGAATTTATAGAGTAATCACCAGAGAAGTGAAGGGGGAAAGAGGCTTCAGTGAGGAAGGTATTTTGTCTGAAAGAAAGTCCAGTTTTATATTTGCACTGACACCTATGAAATCTTGAGCACATACTTTAGCTTTGCAGTAGTAATGGGATTTGAAAATACATTAGAAATGACTGAGCTGGGAAAATTCACTAGGTGTGGTATTCTACCATTTACAAGTATATACAGTGAACACTTCTTATTCAATAGTTATGACCATGGAAAGCATTGAGGGAATTATGAAACCAGCTAATAAAATAAAAATTCAACTGAAACTCTAAAGATTTTATTTATTTCTCTGTACAATAGAGGTGAGACAATCCCAGTAATTGAGTTGCACTTAATTGTCTTAATTTTGAAATGTAAGGAATTACAGTTCTATGAAAGAATTGTTTCCATAAGTCTTAAAGTCAAATCCAGTAATTTCAGTAATTTTCCACCAAACAAAACAATTAATAAAAACTACAAAATTTACTTCAAATCACGCTTGCTTTCCCCCATAACTCAGTAAAAAAAATGAAACAGCCCTGATACCCCCTTTTCAGGTGTGTAGCTGGTGCGAGTGAGACAACTCATTAGGCATGGTTTGATGGAGATGGCTGTGGCTCAGACACAAGTTTTACTACTCCATGTTAAAAAGAACCTATTCCAGAGCTGTAGTCATACATCCCCTGGTGCACTGTCCCCCAAGCCCCCTGACAGACCTAGATGCAGTTCCCATTGTGACCTTCCTCACCTGTCAACCACCTCCCCTCTGTGCCCTGCTATGAGGGACTAGTGCCAGCAGTAACCAGGATGGCCAAGGCCCATCACACACCAACACTCTTCACCAGGGAAGGGTCTGCAAGTGAAGCCTCAGCAAGACTGAACAATTATTCAGCTATGTAAGGAGATGCGGGGCTGTGTTTCCTGGTCTAGTTCTAGTTCTCCTTACACCAGATCACATCGGAAGTCAGCAGATTTACCTCAGTGTAACTGCAGAAGGACCCCCAGTGCATTCAGGCCTTAATCTAAAGATCTTCCAAGAGACGACCCACTGCCTTCAGCTGGCCTTTTGACTAGAGCTCTGTACACATGTGCATCAGTACCAAGTTCTGAAAACAGTTGTAAAAATGCAGTTTATAGTCTTCTAAAATGCTATCCTATGGTTTTCCCCTTCTCTATGTAAGTTTCAACAATTGTCAAATGCTGCTAAAACATTGCATACAGCTTTGTAATAATAAAAATCAAGAGCCAAGTGATTGCTACATTCAGAAGCCAATTTTGAGAAACAATTTTTGTATTTTTTTTTTATATTTATGGATGGCACAATTACTTTTTTCCATTCTTATCTTTAATTGCACAAGCTTCATTAGGACACACTACAAAAAGAAGTTTCTAGAGAAAAGGGTTATGGATGGCTATCACCAGCCTGTTGATACTTAATGGGCTGTACAAGATTAGCTGCGGTTAGCAAAGTGTCTGCAGGTCACTGCTGAGCTAATGACTGACATTTAAAGCACTCACTGTCCCCTTCTATGGAGTCAGCTAACACACACCCTTTATACACTATTAAAATTTAACTGAGTTGTTCAAAATCCAAAATTCCTAAACTACAGTTCACATCAAATTTCAAAATAAATACAGTTTAATACAAAATTTTAGGAAAAAACCCACCCTGAACTTACTTAGAATTGCAATGATGCAATTGCCTGCGCTAGTAATCAGCTATTTCAGAGACCTGTGTGTGTATCTTAAAATGACTCAATATAAGACTTCCTTTAAATCTGGTTATAAATACTGGAAAAAGAAAATACTGTCTCTACAAAGTGCTGAGTTCCTCTTGTGAAAGCTAATGTAAAAAATCAGGATGTTTAAAAATCTTCTCAACATTTTTCAGGGTCACACCCAAGACAGATATAGAGACTATCAGCATCTTTATGAAAGAAACTCTTTCAGAAGTAAGTTACAACAGCCGTGACAGGGTGGGTTTCCAACACGGTCTTCCCTGAAGTCTCTTTAAATGATGGCATCATGTTCATCACTGAAACAGAAACACAGTAATTAATGTTTTGCACTACAAGAAAGTCAACATGAGAAAGAGCCCCACAGCTGCTGCTGAGAATGTTATTTTGCAAGCAGAGACCACCTTGCTAAGAAGGGCTAAGGGCACACTGATCTGGTAGTTACAGTCCTCTCCGAGTCAATCCTGAAGTTAACTGAACAATTTCATTTTGTCAACACTCCTCCAGCTTCAGCGACCTTATTTACATCTTGCCTTTCACATTTCATTCATGTAATTTTACATGAGCTGTTCCTCAGGCACGTTTATCCTATCTGTCTTACCTATACCCAGTAGTCAGAGTCAAGCAAAGCCACTGTACAAGCTCAGCAACAGGTTCCCTTTGTTTTAAAGGTACTGTTGATCTGAAATCTACAATATCCGCTCCCAAACACCACTGCTGGTAAACATGTGCAGCAAGGACTGGTTTCATTTGGTGACCAATAAGCAGGAGACAAGATGGAGAGAAAGCACAAGGCCTGAACTCCAATATCCCAACAGGTCTAATGACATCACCTCACTTAAAACAACCTTCTTGACTGACATTCATGATACTGAATAGGAACAAAAGCAACCCAGTTCTTTAAACATGGGCAAGTAGGGAAGCCTGGAAAAAAACTAAGTAGAGCCAAGTATAAACAGTGAGATGGTACAATTTTTAATGAACTTCAATACAAAAAAATGGCAAGGGGGACGAAAACACTGAAGAATGAATAGACAAATGGAGTTGAAGAGAAAGTGTCAAGAAGAAGCAGAAATCTTGCAAATTGCAAAAAGAGTTTCAAGGAAACTAACTATTCATGGAATAACTAAAAAACAAGCATCCTTAAAAAAAATAAAATATTTTATATAATAGATCAGAGAAAAAACCCACATAGAAGAGAGACATAATACTAGTGAGGAATAGCTAAAAGATCACATTTACATCTCCTAATGATATTACTATAATGTACATTAAACAAATGCATTACAGTTCATTCTGCCCATTCTCTTTGTTCTTGTTCCCCTCAAGAAAATAATGAACAGAACTTGTGAACTTACATGGTTCTGTACTGGATGCCTCTTCTAGACTGATAGGTTTTACATCCAATGTAGACAATAATTAGGACTCCAAGGGTCAGCACAATGCCACCGACGAAACTGCCCACATCAAACCTGGAGGTTTTGGCTATGATAGCCTCAGATTTTGATGTGGCTGAAAAGAAGAAAACAAAAGGCATGCTTTACAGAGCTTGCAAAAATTGTGTTTTGAGGGATTCCTCTACATCCTGCTCTCCCCACTGACATGCCATCTAAAGACCCAATTAGACAAATTTAACAAAGAGCAACTGACAAGATACCAGTCAAGCATGCCAAAACCCAGAGCTCTGGTTTTAAGAACCACATTCTGGTGATGCCAGAGCAGCTGATCCAACTGCTGGCTGTCCCCGCAAGACTGACTCCCCCTTCTCCTCTCCATGTCCCTCTTTCCAGTGCCTTTTCTCCCCCCTGCTCTCCCCTTCTACACATGGAGCTCCTGCCCTTCTTAAGCCGGTCTAGTGTTTTTCATACCCTCCATGAGCAAATTTAACTCACTAAGCTGACCTGAAATTAACCCAAGCATAAAAGGAAGTTCCTTTTAGTCAAATGAGCATACTGAGCCAGCCTGCAAGAGGGGTCAAACAGCCACCAAGTCAGTCAGTATAGTGACATGTGGGAGTAAAACACTTGGTGGCAACAAGCTGTTGGATTGCTTTACCTTGTCTCATGGAATTGTAGGCTCACTGCCCCAAGTGAGATCAGCTCTGCAGCCCAACACAAATATTGACATAGACAACACGACCTCAGATAAGCCATAGCTGTTTCACTTTTAAAACTGGTTACAACTACTACAAACTCCCACTGAACCACAGTCTGTGCCCATTTCTATTTGTACTTGTTACAGAGAACGTTACATGGTCAGCTAAAAGTTCTGCTGGTGACAGTTTCACCTACTCAATGATGATCCAGTGATATGTGAGCAACCCCAGTCTGTTTAGAAGTGTAAGCATGAAGTGATGCAAGCAAGCAGCTGCCAGGAAATACTGAATTCTGTGCTCACTGTTTTTGTACTAAAGGGCACTGTTAAACTACATGACAACTTTTACATAAGATGTGGCTCATACATAGTCATGCTCTGCCCTCTGTTAGGGATAAAATTCATTACATTGCTAAGGGAACTCAGTCTTTTTATCAAGCCAGTAGACACACTTTGAGAGACAGGTCAGTTGTGAGAAGGGAAGTATTA
Organism: Grallaria varia; assembly: GCA_013396735.1. Lineage (NCBI taxonomy): Eukaryota > Metazoa > Chordata > Aves > Passeriformes > Formicariidae > Grallaria > Grallaria varia. The sequence goes on from VWZG01011366.1 coordinate 160,979, forward strand.
GAGATGAGTTCTAGTAAACTGCAGATGGGAGAGCTGAACAAACACAGATGCTGTATTCAAAATTCAGACTTTTTCCTTATCATTGATAATCTCCGTGCTGGTGGCTGCTGGTTCAGACGACTTACCTGTTTTTTTTCCCCTAGATATGTCAGGTCTCTCAGGTTAAGTGAATCATTATTTAAGTAAGCAGAGTGCCCACAGCAACATTATTGTAGCCAATTTAGTAATGAAACCCCACTTTAGTTTTGTTTTTCAGCATGCTAATGCCTTCTTCCTTCTTTTTACACTACTGTAAAACTAACCATTCTACAATCCATATGAACGTGTATACAAACCTTTCTGAGCTTCTTGAACTGTGAACTCACCTGTTACAGAAGTAGAAGAAATCTTGGAAGTGGTCACCACTGTGATATTGAGTTGTGATGATGTGACTGATAAAGCTGTGGTGGATCTTATTGTCTGGCTGGTTTTGGTGGGCTGAGTTGTCACGGTGACAGATGTATTGGTGGCGGTGGGCTGAGTGGTACTAGTCAGATTAGTACTGCTGGACAAACCTGGGAAATTTTTATTTGTGATACCACACAGAAAAACACATAAAAATAATAAACTGCATACCCATTGTGTAAGACAGCATTTATCAGGCCCAAATAGAATGACAGAGTAACAATGAAAATGCAGCTGCATGGGTATCCAGGCTTGCATACAGACTTTCCTCTGGAAAGCCCTAACTTCTGCTTTCTGTGCCTCAAGGTTAGGAGTGGTTTAAAGGAAAGGCTGTAAAGAAAACCTGGATAACATATGATAACTTTTAGAAGGGTCAGTTTTTTTTGGATAACACTATCCAATCCCACAGAATCACACCTAACTTACAGTATATTTTGAAATGCAGCAAAATTCTGGATCAAGAGGAACTTTCAATTTGAAGTGCCTGTTTTTTCAGACAACAAAGTTTTTCTGATAAGAACAGATTTTGCGTGAAAATGCCCTCCTCAATTTTAGTAATGACTTCATCTTTAATTTGCTTTTGAATGGAACACTAGTGTTACTAAGGCTCCATATATATTAAAACTTAAGGTTCAAAAGGTTTTCCACACAGGATAAAAGTTCCACTAAAATAAATCTGCTGTCTTATATAATTTATTTAGTAGTGATCTGTCTTGTCAAGGTTAAAACAAAGATTGGAAAGCTGTTTCACAAGTTTAATTGACACCTAATATCGTTAACTTTTGCTTTGTTTTTAGCTAACACTTTCCCTTCCCTCCTCAGAAAGCACTAATGAACTGTTCAGAATAAAAATATCATGATGCAACATTCAAGAATATTAGGGATTGATAATCATAGCAAAATCCTTACAGCCTTAGTGGAAGGCAGCCAGATAGAATGATGTTAAAACAATTACTTATTTTTCTAAGAAGGAACTAACAAGAAACATGAGCCTGTTATGCAATTAACATTTCTCTAAGCAGACTGTATGAGGCAAATAGCTTTTACTATGAAGGAATTCTAGATAGAAAAAACTCCCTTTGTAGCTGTCTCTTTCTGCATTATTTCTATAACCTCACATAAGCCGGGTTCATTTCAAACACCACAAAAGCTTTTTATTATGGACATTCAAATGTCTAATTATACCCAGGTTTTCTTAAAATTATGTAAAACTATAATAACTAAAGAATAGATAGTTTCATTTCAAATTCCAGAGTAAACTTTATATTCAATTTCTTTTTTTATATACAGTATCTAAAATGTTAAGGCATTACACACAAAACTGTGTCTTTGCTAAGATTTAAGTATCACAGTTTTCAGTACCAATATGAACATCAAAAACTTTTTAGAAACCCAGCAGCACGGCAGTGTAAGCATTCAGAAAGGAACTGGCCTACACAACACTTCTGAGACATTTCGCATTAAAACTACTGAAACAGTCACTACAGTCTCAATAGTAAATGTTATTTGTTTTCCTGTTCTTTAATGTTGCAATCATACTGTGCCATATCCCTAGGAAACACTTTGAAATGAGCATTGAGACAGAACAGCTGGAGTACTATATTCACGTGCTTACCTCGTTACAGTTAGGAAATTCAGTTCCTCTACGAAGCATGTGTAAAACACATCAAATAAAAATCAGGGCATATTTTAATACTGACAGGTACAATCCCCAAAGGCACAATGATCTATAAATCTCAAATGGTTCCTCATTGTAGGAAATAAGCAAGGAAATGTCTATATGGAAACTACCTACAGTTATATGACATGACAGCACACCTGGTAACTGCATTTCTAATATAAGCAATAGAAAAAAAAAAAAAAGACAAAGCTGAATGCAACTGTCAAGTAGTCACTTTTCTGTGGGTTTTTTTTCAACCATGATTTCTGAGTGTCAAAGCAGCTTCTGTTTCTGAACAATATAATGGCTAATTGTTCCATGTGTAACATTATGAAACAATGTTACACAAAGATGGTACTTATTCCATGGGTATCAAATTACCCTACAGAAATCCTGAGTCATGATCAAAAATATTCAAACATCTATGAGGAATTTCAGCACATTTGCACATTACTTTTCCCTACCTTCCTTTCCTACCAGCAATCCCTTTTTTCTTTATCAAGATTACAGCCCTTGGTGATAACACATTAACAGTAAAAATCTCTTTAATCTCCAGATCTATCTTTCATGATGTTTTTAGCATCAGTCAGTTCAAAACAGCAATTGGAGTCTATCTAAGACAGCTGGAGAATTTGGGAAGCTGACACGAATACGGCACCAATCTGTTCTTCTCTTTGAAAAAAATCTTAACTATACTACTTTACAGAGTTAAGATGAAATAATATAGCAACATCTGCCCTTTTATCTTTTATTTCTCTAATTACTTTTCCCTCAAAAGACCAGCTGGCCTTCATCGAACATCACACTAAACAAACCTTGACTGCCTGAGTTAATTTTTAGTGTTTAAAATGCATGCATGCCAGTAATATAGTTCAGGTTTATAATGCTTTGTTTTTAAAGGAGACAAGTATTTTACTTAGTATGCTACCTATGTTTAAATATTAAATAGCTATGCTATATCCATCAATCAACATACATATATATAGAGAGAGAGCATACAGATAAGAATTCTTAGCAGCATGCACTACTACTCCCTTAGTGTTCTAACTGAAGGAGAATGAACACAAAATTCAAAATGCATAAGCACTGTGCTAATGTACAAAATTATCATGGAATGCTCTTCCTAAAATAAATCCTCTCCTTTCCATGGAAAATGACCGAATAACAGACTTTTGCTTCCACTATGAAGACTCCCACCCCTAGCCTATTTCCCCTCCCCCCACCCCAAATAATGGCAGAGACTTTAAGTAAGAAGAGGTTGAGATGTATTATCAAAATGGATGAACATTGCATTCAAATCTATGACATTTCTAACACACAAAAAAAGAAAAAAGATAGGAATCATAAACCTTGTGAAGCAGGGCACAGTTATCTGTTAGGCTAATACTGTGCCTAACAATAAAGGGCTCAGCCCTCTTTTTACTGTTATTACGCAGATCTAGTAAAACTCAGACCTCTATAAGAAACCTGCAAGGGCTGAAGCAGAGAGCAGGACGAATGGAGCAGAATGTGGGTGAAACACTGTAGTTAACAATGGCTTTACATAGAAAGGAAAAGGCCTTAAGGCAACAAGTGCATTACAAAATTCTCAAAACTTTCCAAGTTAGACATGCTTTAACTGGTACACTGCAATGGAATGAGACACTGCACCACTTGCCTGCTATTCAGAGGAAGGTCTTTGGAAAGGTTATTATTTTTCTTCCTATTGGTGAGTATTTTATACTTGAGTGTGATAGCTCAGAGCTTATCTGGAGATGACAGGGACAGAAAGTAAGAGTTGTACTGGAAATGTAGTGACATAGCTGGGACTTTATGATCAGCATAAAACTCCACGAGCACACAAAGTATCTTGTGGTAGACACAGTATTACTGCCCTGCTTTCACATGGCTTTTGACACAAAGGGGATCCAGTTTCTAGAACTAGCTTTTCTCAGATGCAACCTTTTATCTGTGCATCACAGCCTGAACAACTGCATGACATAACTCTTATCTAGTCCTTGCTAATGTAGTGAAATCTGCCCAGGCAAGTTCTTCCAGAAGATGAATTTTTCAATAATCTCACAGTGACATAGCCAACACTATGAACAGTTGGAACACTGCAAATGCAAGTGGATGTACTGTTTGTCTGTGTACCAGGTTAAATATATGCTTTCAAACTCTACTAGTTGATCTAATACAGCTATTTCTTCTTTCTACAAATACGTGTTAACACATCACTCATGTTGGAGCATTGCAAATGCAATACCGCTGCCTCAGGAAATAATTCTTAGCTACAGTTCTTTTGCTATGTTGTGGAGGAAATAAGGTAGTACCACAGCCATGCAAAAGATGCCATGGCAAATTGTTCCAGATCTGCCACTCTTAAATTGCTTTAACGGTACATTTTTGCGCTGTGAACTCTAGAGGGACTGTTTTCCACAGTATTCAGTCCAGGAGGTTGTAGTGAGATGGGAGTCAGTCTCTTCCACTGTGTCTCAAAGGATGAGAGGAAATTGCCTTAAGTTGTGACAGAGGAGATTCAGATTAGAAAAAACATTTTTCACTGAAAGAGTGGTTAGGCTTTGGAATATGCTGCCCGGAGAGGTGGCAAAGTCACCATCTCTGGAAATGTTCATGAGGCATCTGGATGTGGCGCCTGGGGATATGGTTGAGGGGTGATTACGGTGGTGCTGGGTTGACAGTTGGTCTAGACCATCTTGAAGGTCTCTTCCAACCTTGATGAGCCTGTGATTCTGTGAGTCTTATATAAAAGGAAATGAAGTTTTACTCTTGGAACCCAAGCTCCCAGGATTTCATTATACCCTAAATCTGTTTACTGTGAAATAACATTAAACAGATAATGCAGTTTGCACAACATCTTTAGTCCATGAAAATGGAAGAACTTTGCTTAGAGAAAAAGCATGGACATTAAAGGACCAAATTCTTGAAATTCTTCCCTGAATTCTGATTTTGAATCCTGTGTTTCAATGGCATCACAAATGTAATTACTGATGGAGCATGTTACCTAAACTTGAAAAACAGTATCGCTTCTTTTCAGAGTTGTTTTACATGTCGCTTCCCAGCCCTAACTGATAGCAACTCTCTCAAATACCCACTTTTGATGGCTTGTTCTTTAGAATTTGGTATGGTCTGGTTTAGGTTTGTAGCTAACTTCTAGGTTCAGATGAACAGATACATACCTCCTGTATATGTTGCTGCAGATTGCGTGGATGACATAGCAGTGACGTTGGATGAACTGCTATTGCCTTCAAGGAAGAAAAAAACCCCAAAACAAGACAATCAGTATTATTCATTTTAATTTTAACATACTATAATTAAAGTACCCACAACACAATACTCTCCTCAGGGTATCTGTGTTTACAGACTACAATGGGAAATAGAGCAGAGATTATTCTATCCCAAAGCACATAATTTTTATCCCTCTGCGAAACTCTTTCAGATCTCAGTGCAGCAAGAACATAGTTACATGCATGCACAACAGTGTCTGAATGGTCTGCATCTTTATTCTTTATATGTCCTCTGTCTGCTCTCTTCCACTTCTATGTCATGTTCTATTCCATTTGCTGTAAACAGCCATACTGTCACTGACTTTCTTGACCTACTTAAGCACCATGAGGATTTTTCTGTAGTTTTCATTCCTCTGTTTCAGTCCCATTTCCTGTCCCTCTACATTTGCTTCCATTTCGCCGCATCTCTATTCCAAACTGGGCTGATGTTGGGAATATACTGTAGTCAAGCAAGGACAAACCAATATTCTGTGAAACATCTTTCTGTAGACTTGTGCTCTCTCTGCACAATAAGAGTCCTAAGAATGTACCTGTTTCCAAAGACAAAATATAAACCATGTTTCAGTCATAGTGGTTTGTCCTTCTCTCCTTCCTTTCAGTTCTGCTTTTCCAGTTCTCTTTTTCTTGCCCCTCCTTCCTTCTCCTGTTACTTGTAAGTTTCTCAGGCCCCTTCCACTCTCACTTCTGTCGTCATTGCTGCATCCCTCTTCTGTATTTCTTACAGGTTAACAATCTCCTCCTCCTGGCAAAGATCTGCTGGGCTGTTCCTGGGAGTGTCACTGCCCATACTTTCCTCCCCTCATTCTGTGTGCTCGTTCTGTGATTTCTCTTCTCTCTGAAGTAACCAATCTTTTTACAGCACCCTCCCACATCAGCAGTGCTGTTGCTTTTCAGCACAGCTCAAAAACAAAGTGCGCAACAGCAGAGATTAAGAGGAGAGTAACACAACTACTGCAATCAAGAAAGATACCTATACCCTTTCCTGTGAATGGATCTGCTGTTCTTACTACTGGAAGAACCTGGTCTAAAACAGTTTTGTCAATGCTTTTTGCAATTGTATAAATGTTATGAGCAAGCTCAAGTCTAAGAACAAATGCACTGAATTTACACCTTCATACCACTACCAAAAAATGGGAGCGTGTGTGGGAACTACAGAGGGAATTACTTCACCTTTTCTCTGGTATAGTCATAGCCAACTAGGCCTCCCTGCACAGGCAACTCTTACACTGGCATACCTGGGGTATCAAGTTGCAGATTTAGTTGCCTTTGAGAAACAGTCTATATGACTGGACAATTACAAACACATTCTTTCTTGGATATGTTGACTTTTATACCAGCACAAACCATGAATATGCCTGGGGTTAAACCTTTTTGACACTGGCCCAATACTGTAACCAGAACATATCTTTGCATTTCCTCCAGGTTCTGAGTGCTTACTTCTGCAACCCTGGAACAACTCCAGATATGACCTGCATGTTCATACAGGTGAAAAGAAGCCATGAGCACTGCCTGAATTTGGGTGTGAGTCAGTATTGCAATGAACACAAGACAGAGTGAGTCACAGAGCAGAGTACTGGCCATGTATCCTACTTTCGGGCAACAGCAAATGGGATATGTGAAGTACTGCAGAGCAAAAATTAGTCAAATGAAAAACTGCCTTGCCTTTATCTGAAGATCATTGAATTCTAGCCTAGTAAACTTCTTGGTTCTCCTTTCAGCCGCAAATTGATGCTGCCAGGTTTTTCTAGTTCTACACACAAAATTTTCCCATTTTATTTCTTCTGTCTGTTGCTCTGGACTACCTAAGTATATGAAAATTGTGTTCTGCTGTTCCTCTTAAATATCTTCAGTTGTCCTAGAGTATCTCCCTCCTGCCCTACAGCTGTTCACAATTCAGTAAAATAAAGGACAAAGGACTATAGGGTAGTTTAAGGCATACAATAATACATATTGCTTTTCTCAATGCTACCGAGGAACAGCAACAGAAACGTCAAGAGCATTACCTGGCAACCTCTGGTCTGAAGTGATAGGAAAAGATGAAGTGCTGTTTGTGTCTTCATTTCCTAGATAAAAAAAAACCAAAACAAAAAACAAGAATAATAATAAGTTTTAGGTTCTTTATTACTAAGAAGAAGGAGGGGGGAAAAAAGGAAAAAAGTACAGCATCTGTCACTTGCTTTGGGGCATATGACTAAATTACCATGGACAGAAATTAGGTATAACGATGACATAAAAGCATGGCAGCACAACATCCTGCTCTTAGAGTATTGAAAGTGACAGCATTTATACTACCCAACCATCACGTGAACTGGAACTCCTTCCGGCACCTTCCTTCAGTAATAATATCTGACCTGTATCACCAAAGGAAAAAAACCTAGAACTTCTGACTTAAATCTTCCCCTGTGAAATGTGCAAGGCCTGTGCAGGCAGATGGGCACCTGCTCTGGCCCTACATGGACAATATGGTAAGACATATAGCTCCCTTGAAAGTTGCATTGCTCAATTTGGGCCTAAAGGCATATTAATGCATCCACTGGGCATTTGACAGGTGGGGAATGGGACTGAGAAAGACCATACCTCCAAAGAAGTAACATCATACCCTAGAGACTTACCCAGGCCTGACTACTTTGTCCTCAGACCTGCCCTACAAACAAGTGGTAAAATTTAAAGATAAACCACACAGAACGAACAGTCTGGCATTCACGTGCATACGAGAGGATCAGTTGTGGATTCTGCCTTTGCCAGACTTTGCAGAAGACTTCAAACAGGGAGGCACGAAGCTCACCTGGGTTAAGCAAGGGGAAAAGCACCACAGTTTTTATGCAGTGATGGCTCTGACAAGTGGAGACTCTCATTTGAGACCACAGTCTGCACAGTGTGAGTGTCCCAAAGTAAAACAGTGAGGGGTTCTGGCCTTCTCCAGGAAATAGAAGTGCAAGGGTTAGTTTTCTGCACTGATCCAGGTGTACACATGCATGGGCAAGCACAGGAAGGAAGGGGGGAGAAAGCCAGCAGCAGCATCCTGTGCACCAGCACAGGCAAAGCTCTTCGGGCCACAGCACTAGTTACAATACTGGGCCTACGAAACTTGAGCAGAGAAACTCTGAGCCAATGCTTGTTCCCACCATGATCCAGAAGAGAGGGGAAGGAAAGAAAGGATCCATGTGCTCATTTTCCGTGATGAAATGGAACCAAAACAAGGTTCAAAGTTCAACCAATTTAAAACTGTATCAAAGCACCGCATACTGGAAATAACAGGGAAGGGGGATCAACATCATTTTTTTGGTCAGAAAATTCTGTTTTCCTGTGTTTAAGGTCAGGCATGGATGCAGCTAAAAACACAGCTGTGTGTGGTTGGCTGGGGCGTATCAGAAGGCAAGCGTGCTTCCTGTGAAAGCGTAAGTCACAGTACAGCACCCCAAGGGCTTTCAGGGCCTCTTGTGGTTTTGCTGCTCTAGCATGTAAAAAGTCACAAGTCGGAGACAATTTGGATAAGCAAACTTCCAAAAGGGCAAAAATCAGTCAGCTCTTCCAGCTAAACAGCTGGAATTTCAAATCGGCAGAGACAGGAGCTGAAGATTTTTGCTTGTGTTATACACACAGACAGATGCAGGGTGAGTGATAGGGATGGCTCCAGTACTTGTTGAAAATGAATAGGTCAAGATGTTAAATGGACTTGATTTTGCCAGATCCTGCAAAAACAACATAGCAGATAACATTCTTATTTGGAATCTGTAGTCTCCAGCTCAGACACGTACCAAATTACTATTCTCCATAGAAGAACCCAACACTAATGAGCAGCAATACTCATTCAACTCCCTGCATGTGATAAAAGTCAATTTGCCCACTCCCACTGTCACACATAAGACAGACACATTTCTAATGAATCACTTTATGTCTAGTGTAGCTAAACCTCATGCTGCAGGAAGATGCTGGTACATAAACTCTTGTTATTACTAAGCACAATTTTACATGTTCATTTTACGGACATTTCAAAAGACACGTATAAAATTCTCTCTAGGCATTTTCCCTTTACAAGTTTGATGCATGTCAGGCATGTAGGAGCATTTTATTCCCAAGTCATTCCGCTTTTTTTGGTCTAAAAACCAAAAAGTACAGAACTGCCAAGGCACAGTTCATCAGGAAGATCTCCCACTTGCTCAGTAACCTCTAAGCAATACAGATGAGGAACAGCTGCAGTACAGGAATGGTGAAAGCAGAAATGCTAAAGCAGCAACATGAATGTAACTATCCCCTAGACAGTCTCCACCATCAGCATACTCTTCTCAGTTGAAATGGATAAAATTAAAATTCTGGAGACTGAAATAAAAGCAAACCTTTGATCTCAAATTCATTGTAACACCTGCCAGGCAATTCTGACAAACTATAAACTCCAATCCCTGCTTTCTGGAAACTTTAGTTTCCCTTTGATTCAACAAGGTCTTTTGCTACCTATTTTTGAACTGATGTTCTTGACCTCACAAGAAGGCAGGTCATCCTGAGAGAGAGGTCAGGCATGATTACTTCAGCACTGTTTTGGACAGGTCCTCATGTCTTAACATTGTGAAACTGCCTCACAGCCTTGCAAAGGAAAGCATAAACGGAAACAACACGTACCATGCAACCAATTCTCAACCCTGGTCAATTTGAGGCTGAAAAACTACACGAGCTTTTGCCGTCACCCAAGAATCTATGAGGTAGGAGGATACAGTGAAATCAAAATGCCATGCTTGTTTTCGGGTTTGGAGGCTGCTACTGCTGACCATTTTTTGTATCCCAAGTAGTTTTGTATACAGGTAAGCTCCTGGAAGATGTCACTAGCTATCTTTTCTGAACAGAGCAGGAAGGGGGTAGGGGCCACTTCCTGACAGGGAGCACGAATTCTCCTTATTCACATACCAGGAAGCCAGCTGGATTTTACATAATAGTGGGAAGGATTTTTTCCTAAACCATAACATTTTGGGGATGTTTCTTCTACTGATTTGACCAACACACAGAAGTAAACTGTTCAATAGAGTAAAAGTGCAGCATTATATTGAAATAGCCAGCCTGCCCAAAAATCTTAACTGGAGTGAGAACAAATCTACCACCACTTCCACTTTTTGCAAATCACAGGATTTGACGGGTTTCACTCTTTCTCCTGTGGTGTTGACTAGATAATCACAGACTTTTGCTGAAGCCAACACAAATCTCAGCAGTACTTTCTGGGAGTTTCTAAGTGGACAGGAAAAAAAAAAAAAGTTATTTCAACAGATACATTACACTGAGCCATAAAAGGGCACAACTTCTCTCAACATACTGTAATTGGGCTCAAGACAACAAATTTACACACAGAAGGTGGTCTACCTTTGACTGTCAAAAGCCTGATGCGATCACTGCTGCCTCAGGAGACAGCACTGACTGTACATTGAGTTAAACCAGCACATCCACTCAGGAAACAGCATGATAAAAACCAGAACAATGCAATCTTAAATGTCAGTCTATTATTGTTAAATTGAGGCCACATGATCTTAGCATAGCAATAAATAAGTTACCTGTAAACTACTTGCAAAAAAAAACTTGCCTTTTTTTTTTTTTGAAGTGCAATAAAAATAAAATGAGGAATGTAAATACCTTTCTTTTGGTGGTATCAATTTTATTACAACTTCATGAGATTACACGGCAGCATATTAACACTGCTGGACTAACTTGAGATTCCTCAGCAGTATATTTGTGTCAGGTTAATTCTCGTACCTACTTTTCGGCTTTTTTACTTTGGAAAACCGCGGGGCACCCCATGGGGCATTTCAGCCTTCTGAAAAGGCAACCGTGGCACTTTAGATCTCTCCCTTTATTTCAGTGCACGTCAACGATTATCCCCTGACTCGAGCTGAGGCAGGAGCAAACAGAGGCCGTGCATTTGCCAGAACATCACAAAGCGGCACTGCTGCTGCTGCTGCCAGCGCCTGACGGCGACACGACAAAGCACCGCCACGGTGACCCCAAAGCCCCTTTGCCCCGAGTCCAGCCCCGGCGAGCAGCACCCACAGGGGGCCCGGAGCGGCCCCTTCCAGCCCTGCCCTGCCCCATCCCTCTGGCGGGGGGAGGCCGTGGCTGCGGTCCCCAGGACACGGGCGGGCTGCGGGGGCATCTCCCGCCGTGCCTCCCTCTCCTTCCCTCCCGCCCGTGCGCAGCCCGCGCCCGAACCGCGCCTTCGGGGCGGGGGGGTCCTTCTGTAATTCCCGCTCCTCCTGAACAAACATCCCAAACATTAACCCTTCCTGCCCGCTTCTATCACAGCTTCTCTGAGAAACCCCCTCGGGAGCGGCACGCCAGGGGCACTGGGCACCAGGCCGGGGCGGGCCCGGCGGGGATGCGGCTGCGAAGGGCACAGCGCCGGCCCCTCCGCCCGGCCCGGTCCGTCCCATCCCCCCGGGGCCGCTACTCACGGGAGCCGGGGACGAGGAGCAGCAGTAGCAGCAGCGGGCAGGACGCGCCGCCGAGGAGCCGCATGGCCGCGCCGGGGCCGCCGCAGCTCGCTGGGCGCCTCTGCCCGCGGCGGCGCGATGGGCCGGGCGGGGCGGGGC
>VWZG01011369.1:0-21896 GCA_013396735.1 Grallaria varia
CAGACTATGCTGTTACCAAGGATGCCCTGCAGAGCCACGTGCACAGGTTCATCTTTAGAAGAACACATGAGAAATCAGACAGATATCCTAATAACTTGCTGAGAAAGACAAAGCCAGACAGAGGCCCTGTATTTAATACCAAAATGTGTTTAGTTGGTAAGCTCTCTGATTGAGGACTTTGCTAAAATCATATCCTGGATGAAGGGCTCTACTCTTTGCAATCCCAATGATTTTTCAAGGCCGAATTGTTTTATAGACAGTATTTTCCAAGGTGTTTATTACCTAACTTTTTCTTTAAGAGGTTAACTCCTCATTGGAGAGTTCATCTGGTGTCCATGATGGGACCACTGAGTCAAGGAGACAAACTAAGTCTGATTTCCCATCAAAAGGGAATCTTAATTGAAAAGTCTGGTCCTCAGAGCCACCAAAGGAAGCTGGGTATAGGTAAATTGAAAATGTCCCTGCCCACTGCAGGATGGGGATGTACTAGATGACCTGTAAAGGTTCCTCTCAGCCCAAACCTCTCTATAATTCTAACTATTTCCAGCCTTTGATAGCAGCACAAGACACTTCAAGAATAAAATCAAACTCTCTTTTGCAATTAGAGATCAAACACTGGTTCTGCCTGCAATCTCATTCTCAAGTTAGCAGCATAATAACCTGTGCATCCAATCAGACCTTTCCAGGAATTTGCAAATATCGCCTAAGGGGTAGGTTATGGTATCTTCATTTCTGTCCTGTGGACTCCTCCAGAAAGCCAACTCACTGCCCAGCAGCCAGGATCTGCTGCCAATAGAAGCAGCCTCAGAGCTGATAGTTGTCCTGAGCTCAGATTCTCTTATAAAGGGACATGTTGCCACTTTAATTAACTCTTCTTTTAACCTTTGAGCTGATGAAAAGAAGACACAGAAGAGGTGAAAATGGAATTACTGAGGGTTACAACCTACATCCTCTCTGGGTTTTTCCTCACAGCTGAGCTCGGCTGCAGTGTCACTAACCTCCAACAGCCACATTGTAAATACTAACTTAGATCATCTAGTGGTGTACACCAGTGAAGCTTCAGTTGACTGTTATTTGCACCAGATGATGATCGAGTGTTGCCTGTTTGTTCAGCAAGGTTTAGGCCTCTTAAAAGGTCAACTAATAATAAGCTTCCCAAAGGCCTCCAGCAAAGGAGTGAAATCAAGACTTTCAGCATCTCTAAATGTAAGTTACATAACATACTTCAGAAAAAGCAAGAGTTTTGCTCAGTACTGGTTAATTAAGTCAGAACTATACCGTACTCTTTCAGCTTCAGCAAGCAATTACGTGAGAGAGAACCATGCTGCAGTCAGCAGCAGCAGTAGTCTGCAAGTAATATTTATCTACAGACTATAAGCTAAAAGTGCATCCAAAGAAAAAACATTAATACAAAAATGAGGTTATTTCCCCTATTACCTACCCCCCCAAAAAATAAAGGATGTATATAGAATGATAGAATATGCTGGACCAGAAGGGACCCATCAAAGTCATCAAGTCCCACTCCCTGCACAGGGTACCACAACAATGCTACCACATGCCTGAGTGCATGATGTCCAAGCACTTCCTGAACTCCATCAAGTTTGGTGCTGTGAGTGCTTCCCAGGGGAGCCTGTTCCAGTGCCCAACCACCTCCTGGAGGAAGAACCTTTTCCTGATCTCTGACCTGTCTCAGCTGGATGCTGTTTCCTGGAGCCCTGTCACTGGTCCCAAGGGTGAAGAGATCAGTACCTGCCCATCCATTGCCCCTTGGGAGGATGTTGAAGACCCCACTGAGGTCTGACCTCAGTCTCCTCTTCTCCACTTGAACACACCAAGAGACCTCTGCTCCTCCTCATATGGCTTCCCCTCGTGGCCTCCCATGGACACTCTCCAATGGCTTAATGTCTTCTTTTATATCGCAGCGCCTAAAACTGCCCCAATATTGCAGGTGAGGCCACCCTAGTGCAGAGCAGAGTAGGACAATCTCCTCCCTCACCCAGCCAGCGATGCTGGGCCTGATGCCCCCCAGGACAGGGATTATCCCTCCTGGCTCCAGGGCACTGCTGACTCGTGGCCAACTGGCCACCGACCAGGACCCCAAGGGCCCTTTCCTGGCACTTCTTTCCAGCATCTCATTCCTCAGTTTGTCCGTACACCGGGGCTGCCCCATCCCAGGGGAGGAATCTGGCACTTCCCCTTGTTGAACTTCCCTCCAGCTCAGGGCACTGAGATCCCCTTGGTCCCTCATCCCTGTTGAAGGCAGAGGCAAAGAAAGCCTTAGACCCCTCTGCCTTGTCTGTGTCCCTGTGTGGGAGGTGACCATCCTCATCCTGGAATGGGCCAATGGTATTTCTAGACTGCCTTTTGTCCTTAATATTGTCCCCCACATTTCTGGCAGCTTCAACTCCAGCTGACCTTTAGCCACATGAATTTTCTCCCTCCAGTGACAAGCAACATCTCTGAATTCTTCCCATGTCACTTGACCTTGCTTACAATGAGCACACACCTTCCTTTTTTNACTGTGGCCAAGAGGGCCCCAATCTCCACTTTGCTCATGAGACCCTCTCTGTGGACAAGTAGCAGATCAAGGAGGGCACTGATCAGAGTTGGATCCCTTAGGATCTGTTCCATGAAATTGTCATCCAGGTTTTTTAGGAATCTTTCGGCCCTGGTTATACCAGCTGTGTGATGCTCCCAGTTAATTTCTGGCAAGTTGAAGTCCCCCACAAGGACAGGAACAGTTGACTTGGAAAAGTCCCTTAGTTCCTCAAAGAATAATTCATCAGTGTCATGATCCTGGCAGGGAGGTCCAGAGCAGATTCCCACTGTGACATTCACGCCCAGAGGCTCCCAACTGTGCCATGGCCAACTGTGAGCTCAGCACGTTCTCACCCTTCTATTACACACAGTGCCACCCTTCCATCTCTTCTGCCCTGCTCATCCCTCCTGAAGAGCCTGTAACCATCCAACAGGGTACTCCAATCACAGGACTTATCCTACCAGGCTTCTCTTATGCCAGTGATGTCAAAGCCTCAAGCTTGGTACCATCCTAATTGCAGCAGGGCAGTTACTACATTACAGGTATTCCACCAACTACCAACATCTAAGCCACAGTCTCCTCTGGTGTTTCAAAGTTGCATTTCCAGTGCATTTCTCTCCATGGACAAAATCTACTGCCCATCTCTACTGCCCTTGAAGGGCCAGGAAGAGATGACTGGAATCAGAAAAGTGAAATACAGTTTGGAACCTGTTTAGGCACCCCATAGTTCAGGTGTGAGAGCAGTGCCAGGGACCCCAGTGCTTGCTACGCCGCCACATACAGCAAACACAAATACACACACACTTCAGGCCAAGCTTCTTGCTGGTACTTCCCTTCACTACACCTTCCTCTTGTACAAACAGTCTTGTCATCTGCATTTTTTCTGCACATTCATCTGTATCAGGAACAGAACCCTTCCTGTGGGGTGATCTTACCCATCACTCTGGCCTCGAGGAGAGAACTCAGTGTTTGGCAGCTGCAGCTGCCACAGCATGTGAGAGGAGGCTTAGCTGTTTCACTTCAGTGCACTTTGTCCTTTGACACAGGGAATTCAAGCCACTCATAGATGTGTGGCCACATTCACTACCATAATGTGGCCAAACACTGCCTAATGAACACACCTGCTCAAAGTACACATTATTAAATACAGGGGAGCAAAGAGATGCCACCGGGACAAAAGAGCGCAGGGAAGAATGAAGTCCCTCTATCCCAACAGCCTGATGCTAACAATGTCTGACAGCAGCTGCCTAAGGAAGAATGAAAAAGCAGGATAATCCCAGGCTCATCCATCAGCACTTCCCTGAAGCGCTCCTCTAACCCCCAGCAGGATGACTAGGGGGTTTGGTAGGGACCTCCTGAACCAGACACAGTCTCTTTCTATTTAATGTTTTATGAAGGAATTTTTTTCTACCAATATATCCAGCTACTTTTTTCTTCCAGTTGGAAACTTCTGGCATCTATGACATCTTGTGGTATTCCAGAGTTTTACCACCAAGTTAGTGAAGAACTATCTCTCTGTTTTGACCCAGAACCCCAGAATTTCATTTGGCTCCTGTTGGATTCTGATCAGGAAGATATATTCACCTCCCAGTTCCCCAGACCTCTGCAGGCATTTGTTGTTCAGATGAGAGTGCCATTTGTTTCCTTTATGGAGCCTGCTCAGTACATTTGATCATTGAGGCTGCGCTGTTAGGAGCCTTTTCCAATTCCCTTGTACCTCTATGAAGATGGAGCCAGAGCTACAAGCAATACTCAAGATGCAGAAGTACCATCAGGCAGTGTCATAACATTGTTTTCTGGTTTATTTTCACTCCTCTTCCTAAACCCAAGCAAGGCAAGTGGTTTTCTTGAAGACTCTGGAGAATTCAGCTAATCTTTCTAACCCCCAAACCTTGCTATCATGTTATAATGCTCAGCTCAGAAGAAGAGCTCAGGATTATTCCCCCCACACCCCCATGTAGCTCACGTTGCATTTACCTGTATTTCACCCTTTTTCACCCAGGTGCTCAGCACTGGAATTTTCCATCTTCACTGGAAAAACTCTGTATCTCCAGTGAAACCTGCCATTTCCCTGCTCCTTTTTGGGTCACCTGAGGCACTTTTAACACACTTATCACCACAGATCACTGGGCTACTCTGTCTACTTATGACCTCTCTATGGCAAGAATTCCCATTTATTTCTATGCTGATTTTCATAAGGAGTCCTCCCTAAAGAAAGGTTCTGGAAAAGGAACTGTCCTCACACCTCAACCAAAGACCAGAAATCATTGAGAGGATGGTCTGGCTTTTGTTGCCTTGGTTTGGTACCACAATGCTTACTCTCTGGTTTCCCTGGCGGATTTCTTCTTCCTCTGCGTTTCAGAAAAGTGAGGTGTTTGTTTTGTGCTCACAAGTCTTTCCCTTGTTTTTATGCCTTTGTGCCTTATATATATAGTGAATGAATAATCCTAGTCTGAAATACAACCTGCATTTAGGCCCATATGAAAATACCACACATTCTAGGAGTATGAATGCCAAAGGCTTAGTGTTGATACCACCATTACAGTCAAAGGAATAACATGTGAAAGCATCACCAGAAGCAGGATTAGACCTTTAATATATAAAGACATTAAAAACAAAACCAAAACAAACCAATGGATAAAAAATAACAAAACAACCGACAGACTACCTCAAAATGATTAACAAAATATCAAGGGATAAGAGACTTACTTATGGGAAAATATAGTATTTTACATCTGAGAAGGAAGAGAAAAGGGATCAGCCTGCTGAGAAAATGCTCTAGAGATATATTGATAGAGACTATTGTGACTCAAAATGGAAAGAACCGGGGCAAAAATGACAAAAGTTATCAACAAAAGTTTGCTGTTCAGTCAGTAAAGGCAGAGAATCTCGCAAGGAAACATAAATCATGCAGAAGAAGTAGCATTTACCAGACCAGAAGGAATATTTGGTGCGTAAAATGACTATGTAAGGACAGATAAACACTGCTCTTCTACACAACTAAACGTATTGTAACATAAAGCAACCTTCGATATGACAACCGCGTAAGCAGCAGATCTTTGCTTTCACTGGGGAATCAAGAGCAGCCAATGCAATAAAGTCTGTACTTGAAAACTGAGCACAGAAAAGGTCATATTGGCAAAATGTCATTTCTTTGAAAGAAACACAACTGTCTACACCTCAGAAAAAGGAAATTATATATATATGGATAGGACTGACCCATTTTAATACTTGCAAGTGACCACAGAAAGGAGAAAAATGAGGGGAAAAGTAAGTCTCTTAAAATAATTCTTCCAACTGCTGTATCTTCCTTGGAGCATTGTGGATTCGGAATCAGTATTTCTGGAGCTTTGCTTTAATTTTATAGGAAACAGTTTTAAGAAAGAAAACCACATACTTAATATTAATACTTGTATTTATCATGCTTAAACAGTAACTTGCTTTTTGTTTTCCTACCTCCTATTACTCTCCCAAAGGTCCATATCAAGTGATAACACAGAGAATTCTTAAATACTGCTCAGCAATTACACCAGCAAAGTGGCTGGTTTATAGCTATAAAGCAAGCAGGAGAACATTTAATTACAGAGATAGTTATCTTTCCCCTCTAAAAGAGGTAATTTTGACCAGGATGCTCTAGTGTAATGACACATTCATTCTGCTTTACCATCTCATTCAGAGTGCAGGAATTAGTAAATTCAATGAATTAATTGTATTGGAACCTAAGGTGGGATTTATGATGCCCTGTGTCCACCCAGGACCACTCCTTGGGAGACACTGCACAGCCCCAAGATTTCTGCCTGAATTCAATACAAACAAACCTCTATTTAGGACTCTCTCAGGAAAAGCAATTCAGAAACAGCAGGAACTCAAGAGAAACAATCATAAACCAGACCCCTTTCATAGCTTTATTTTCCTGAGATCAGCTGAAAAAAAGAATGGGAAGTTACATATATTTGCAAGGAGATGAGGTACATTTGATATGCCTGACTATGTCACCATCTCCTTGATAATACAAAAGAGTATCAATTTCAGTTGGCAATTACATTCTCATTTTCAGCAAGACCCTGAGCTGTGCCTTGTGCTGTATCAGGCTTGGGGAGACAGATGTAAATAATGCAGAGTGCACGTCCTGAAATGTAACTTTTCACTTAGTGTTCTCCCAAGCACGATTACTTTGCCCTCTGGCTCAGCCTTGCTTAGTGCTGCTGCAGAGGCTGAGCATCTAACGCTTTCCCTGCCAACAAAAATCAAAAACAAGGAGGGGAAGGAGAGTGGAAGCCCATTTCTGCATTTTCTGGTATGAATGATATAATAACTCTTTCAAGGTCACAGACTGACCCGGTGGAGTCAGCTAAAGCTCATGACATGCAGCAAATCCCACCTCACTGGGCCGTATTTCACCTCCTGTAACTCACTCCTAGGATCCCCTGTGACATTCTTTCTTAGGGGATTTTTCATTTCTTTTTAAATACTATAGAAGTATACATTTTCAGTCACTTACAGATATCAGAATATGCTGGGCAGTGACCTGCCCAACCTAAGCCTTCCGGGCTTTGTCAGGTCCCTCTGCAGAATTGGTACACTCTACTACACAACTCCTTATTCCTAAGATTTTTGCATGTCCTGTAAAATTTAGGAATGCTGCAGAGTACTGAGTGGTCCAAGTTGTTTTGCTGTTGCTGGTTTAATCTGACAGATTTTCCATGATAGTGAGGCTTTTTGAAGTTAGAATTTAAAAAAAAAAAAATCACAGGAAACTTGTGTTGGAAGGGACATCTAGGGGTCCTGTAGTCCAGTGTTTCAGCACTCTCATTGTAAGACTGATTCAACATAGGCTATTCCCACCAGTAAATATCTTACAATAGGCAGAAAATTTCTATCTTGAAATTTTCAAGGAGTACAGAAGTGTCTCAAGTCTCAATGTTCCTGCAAATGTCAACCAGTCACAGAAAATGAACGAGAGCATAAATAAAACCCACCAATCCCATCCCCTTATTTTCATACAACACCAGGAAGGTTATGGACTTGGCTCATTACACAAGGTAATGAGGAACTGGGCGTACATCTTCCAGAGGCGAGACTTTACACAAAGCATTGCTAGAATGAGTCAAAATTCATGTCCTAATACTGAACAGTTTAATCACTGGCCAGAACAGGATATCCAAGCACAAAAGCAGGTACATGCTTTTAATTATTACAAAGATGATTACAATCTCATGGTTGAATGATCTGTATGTGTGGTGCAAGACAATCATCATCCAGTGCATAATTTAAACCAACACAGAAGACCCTTCCCTGAAGAGCCGTTTGCACTGTGTAAGATCTTCCTGTTGATTCAAAACAGAATCTATTTTTTTCCACTTTGAGTATTAACCATACAACATTAGTAATAATTCATTATATTACCCATTGCCATATGCAGGGATGTTAACAACAGTGACATCTCTCCCTAGCAGCAACTCTGCTCTATGGCGTGCCAACATCACCTCTTGCAGGCACACCTGGGCTCCCATGCCCATATTTTAATGCAACTAGAAGCTGCATTGCATCACTGCAGTCTCAAACCAACATACTCTCTGCTAGACAGAGGCAAAACCTTATGAGGAAATATCGTATTATATGTCTGCTGCTGAAAGGTCCAATACATTACAGGGAATTGAAAAAGCAAACCCAAAATCCAACAGCCAAAACAAGCAGTTTGGAATTTCTGCTTCAAAGGGATTCCCATCTCCCTAAAGGCAGGAGCTCCCTGGCTCAGAACCATGATATGGATTTCTTTTACCAGTGACTGCATCTAAAATGACAGTGTCCTGTTTGCTCACATTATTGCTCTTCTTGTAGCAGATCCTCTAGAAGAGGCTGACTTTTCTGACTGCCAATGCTGGCAGCCCAAGTCGAGAGCTGGAGAGACAAACTATTCCAACAATGGGAGCCCTGCAAAGGCAGGCAGGGCACTGATTTTGCTCCTGACAAATACTGTGCCATAGATCACAGCCAAGACCCAAACAGCTAATGGTGTGATATCTGTTAAAAGGGAAAACTGTCTCAAAGGGGAGCACTTCTTCCCAGCAGGTACATTTTGGAGGATGAGAGGAGTACACATGAACAGAGAGATGCACACCTCAGAGTCACAATAGGTGTTCACACTCTGGTACAGTTGTTTTGCTATGGCAGACCCATGTAACACACCCCAGAAATGGTTGATGTCACCCTCCACACACAGTACTGCCTCTCCTTACGCACCCAGGTGAAATACAACAGGCTTGGCTCTGCAGAAGGGAGGACACCACTGAAGTGCCCTGGTAGGAAGGGAAAAAGCTGCAGGAATGCCACGCAGGTGTGGGTGTCCCCAGGACAGAGCCTGCTGCTCCAGCTGAGTAGGTGCTGTGCCAACAACAGCTGAATAAGACATCAAATGACTGCAGCTGGGCTAAACTCTCCAAGATCTTATTGCAGCCTATGTCAATACTGATGGCAGAGGGAGCAAACAGAGCACAGCTCAGTTCTCAGCTAACAAGTTGTTGGCTGCAACAGTAGCCTGAAAAACTTATTTTTGTTTGTAATCTGAATAAAGTTGCTATGCATATCCCTGAGAGAAAAACACAGCAAATCCCTGAACCACTGCCATGCTAACCTGGCTTCCAGGAAATCTAAAATGCCGTACCACTGCCATGCTAACCTGGCTTCCAGGAAATCTAAAATGCCCTAAGGCATTCAATATCTAGCTAAAGGCAGAAAGAAAAGCCATTTTACAAACAGCTAATGTGTGCATTAAAATGCATGCATTTTTCAGCTACAATTCATAATGTTACTGTTGTTGTCAGAATTAATCAAAAAATGAAAATCTGGTACTATCAGCATACATGAACTTTGGATTCATTTTACCAGTCACTGCTGTTGTGAAGTCTTTCATCTCAAAAACCACATTCAAGCTATACTGAATGCAACTTGTCACCAACTTAATAATACTGTTTTACATTTCTATAAGCTCTGAAGGACTCCAAATCCCTTCAGGTTTTGAAGGCACCTGCAGTACCACAGCTGAGACTAGGACATGGACACAGTCACACATCACAAAGCACTGAAGAAGTGACATCTCACAAAAGCTCCCAGAAGGTATGTGGAAACTATGTATTTTGCTTCTCAGTTTGGATTTCTGTGTAATTCCTCACCTTGTTTTTCTCTGCAGAATCATCAGAGTACTACCAGGAAAATGACAAGATAAAAGGTTTTGTGGTGTATTAACTCCCAAGTGCAAAGAAGTAACTGTAGCTGTTGTTAGAAAACCTGTTTTCTTACTTTATTTCAGCTTGGTTTTGCAAAATCTATGAGACCTGAATTTGGCTCGACATTAGCATGTCACAAGAAAACCCACCAAATTCCAAGAAATTACAATTGTGTGAAAATGGTGCACTAGTTGAGATGGAAGCCCTCCACCTGAGAATGGAAGGCGTGGAGGGAAGGTCCAACCTTGCTTACCTTGCGATGCACACAAAGCTTTCCACAGCATGTCGCCACAACACACGCGACACACAGACAGAAGCCCTGGCGGGTGTCCAGAATCCCTCCTGGGACAGACCTCGTGAAAGCAA
The DNA here is from genome assembly GCA_013396735.1 of Grallaria varia. Lineage (NCBI taxonomy): Eukaryota > Metazoa > Chordata > Aves > Passeriformes > Formicariidae > Grallaria > Grallaria varia. The sequence continues at coordinate 10,132 of VWZG01011369.1, forward strand.
ACACAAAATTTCAGAACAGTTAGCAGAGGAATGAACTGCTTCTAGTTCCCCCCTGCCTTTCTTCCAAGTGCCAAGCTCATTCCCTCTGCCAACCTCCCACTGCAGCAGGAAGAACAGGCATGAGAGAACAGGTGGCACCTGGGCAGTGCAGGTGAAACCCATTCCCCAAAATCAGTCTGCCTGTCTGTCTCAGCAAGCAAAGCCTCCTTTTAGCCCCCTTCTCCCTGAGACTGCCAACAGCACTGTACCAGGCACGAGAACGCCTCATAAACTCCCACTTGCAACGTAACGTACACACAAGTAAAAATCAAAGTGTTTCCCTCAGGTTAATACCTTAAGTACCTTTGTCACCTGCTCGTCGTGGATCCCTCCCCAGCCCCACAGCTGGTTTGGAAAAGAGACTGACAGACCCCAGCTCCCAGTCCAGGTGTGCCTCCAGACCTGCAAGGCTCTCCCTGCATGGCAATTTCAAATGTCAGGCTCTGGCTGAGCTTGTTGCTTTTTAGGCCTTCCTGGGAAACGAGTCAGGTGGCACACGTTGACAAACCAGAGTTATTCCCGACTATCTCACATCCCATGGGATATCAGGGTGAGGGAGGAGGTTCTGGGTCACACTGTCTTTGGACACTCTTCCTTTGGTCAGTCTCTTCGGTGCAGTCTCTCCTCCTGTGGCCGGGTCAGCCTCTCCTGGGGCAGGTGGTGGGGAGAANNNNTTTTAAGATTTCTCTCCTTCCCCTGGGCTTTTTTGCTGTTTTTCTTCCCTTTTTGGGGGGCTCTGGGGAGGGGAGGCCTGTGCTGGTGCTGGGAAGCTCTGCAGGGTGTTGCTTTGGTTTGGTTTGCCCAGGGTCAAACTTCTACACCCCTGCCTTCCTTTGAAGGCCTGGCCACCCATCCCAGTTCAGATGGAGTGGCAGGAACACACTGGTGGCACTTCCCTCTCTCTCACCTCTCTCTGGGAATGATGTGGGCAAGGAATTTTGAGCCCAGGATGGCCAACCAGCACTAACTGCTGAGGAGGGGGAAACCCACAGGACGAATTCAAGACAAATAAATCCAGCTAGTGATATTAAGTCACAAGAAACTGTTTCAGCCTCAGCAGGTCCAAGGGACACCAGTTGCTGGAGAGTAAAAGAGCATTTCTGACTGCCAGGCTCAAACCAGTCTGATGTCCTTCCCTAAGGATCAAGGCTGTTGCTTTCCATACTGAATGTGCACCCTGGAATCACTGCAAACCCTCCTGAAAAAGTGTCAACTGAAACCAGGAGGGAGAAGAGGAAATATGAAGGTGACAAACTGAACAGAGTCAAATTAAAAAACTTAACTGTAGGTTTAAAGCCCAAAGATAAAAGTGAAGTGGAACACCTGCAACCCAGGCAGCAAAGCCCCCCTGCCCCAGCCTGTCCCCCTCCTTGCTGAGGGGCAGAACCCACCCCTGGGCAGGGTGGGAAGGGGCTGGAGAGTGTGGAAAGGGGCCGGAGCTGGGTCAGACCTCGAAGGTCTGCAGGAGGGCAGCAGGCGAGGCCAGAGGGCACAGCCTGGCCCTGGGCACAGATCTCTGTGCAGGGGGCACTGCCTTCTGCCACACATTTCCTGGGGCTCTGCTGCACACAACTCATTCACTGATCGAAAGGAAAAAGAAAAAAAAAAAAGAGAGAAGGATATTACTTCACTTGGCATGATTTTAAGAGCATGGTTTCTTGATGAGTGGCAGTAGCAATACCTGAAGGACAATAAAAGGCTTATTCTGACGTTTCTTTTTAAATGTGAAATATCCTAATATATTATGTATCCAGGAGAATAATCCAGAATCCAAGCAGAGAGGTTTATTCAGAGACCTAAACTGCACTCAATTCTATGTTAGAACAGGGCTTTTAAAGATAATTTTAAGAAGATTTCTAAATACATAAGCAATGTATTCTTTTCAGAATACTCATTCAGAAAAGGTATTTGATTCAGTGGGATTCTCCTTTCTAGTTTTACCATCTTCTTTCTTAAATGTTGCTATGTATTCCCAGGTTTTATTTAACATTTCATACTTTTCTATTTTCCATCATTTCTCTAAATGGTAAGTAGAGACCCCAGCTACAGCTATACTAATCACACCACAGTGGTACTTATTTATGGAGAATTGTGCCTGGGCTTCTGGTTTATGCTTCCATTCATTAAACAAAAAACACTTAAGGAAATGAGATGCACCCTATTATTTCTCCTAACATTCATATTTTCAAACAAACAAAAAGAAAAAGTAAATCCAGTGGTTTTTACCATAAGCATTACACAAACTGACAGGCAAGGGAATGAAGCTGAAAATCAGGGGCTTATAAAAGTTCCCCCAAACCCCAAGAGACTGTTTATACACAAGCCCTGCCAGCTGACTCTTCCATGCTGCCTTCCACTGATTCTCTCTGCTATTTCCATTAAAAATATCTCACCATCAGCATTTGGGAGCAGGGTTAGACACACTATAAAAAGAGTCTGCAAGTGTCTGCCTCCTTTTTTGGCATTTACATTCTATAAAATCAGCAGGAATTAGGCATTTTTTAGGGATCTGGAACAGCAGCGTTGCTGTTTTCCTTGATGCACAGGAGTGCTGCCTTTCCATCACAGATGTACAAAACACTCTCCCCAAGCCAGTTTAGCTGCCCCTCCTTTCCCAAAAGAGTGAAAATAGTAAATTCACTTAACTCTGTCAGACAGTTTTAGAGTCCAAAAGAAAATGGAGTGGAGCTCAGACAGGCCCATCACTCCCCAGTGCCCCTTAGGAGTTCTTCCAGCAGGATTTTGGAGGCAAAGGAGGAACAGGCTGAGGCTGGGTGAAGTGGAGAGAGAGGAGGTGGGGACAGGTTCCCCCATCTCCACCTCGTGCTTTGCATCCTCATCACTCACAGAAAAGAAGGTTAAAAAAATAGCATTAGACAAGATGTTTCCTCTAGACTAGATTAAAATACAGCAATGTCTCAGCAGGGCAGGAAAACAGACATGTACCCAGCCTGCTGTGCCCTGGTGAAATTATTTCGTAAATTGCTGATGTGGAGCTCTCAGGTGAGAGGGAAAAAGGTGAGCAAATCATCCTCCAAATGTGTCTGAAGGTCCATTTTCCCAAATTGTTTTCTTTCCTCAGTTTGTTGCTTTCTCCTCTGTGAATGTCAGTGCACATCACTGAGGGCCTGCTGGGAACCCTGGCAACCCTCCCATCCCCACTGGCACCGGCAGCCACAGCAAGCCCAAAATAAGTCCCTTTAAAGTCAAGGGTAGGGACTGTCAAGACATTTGCCAATGCTGGCATATATAAGGTCACGCTGCTAAAGGAATGGGGCTTCTCTCTAGCTGGAGAGAGGCAGAGGTTCCTAAGCTGACCAAGCCTGAAAAGGCTCATTTCCCCTCTCCTCAGAGCTGGCAGTGGCTCAGCTTTTGAGCCCACGCTGGCCTTGGTGAGAGCAGAGACCGTGTGTGTTCATGGGGCAATAAACCATGCACTAATCCCACAGCTGATGCTAATTTGAGCAATAGGGTGCTTGATGATGCTTTTTTCTTTTGTCTAATTAATTAACAGAAGTGACAAACCAATTCAGTTACAAGAAATAATGAAGAAAAGATCTCAGAGAATTAACCATTAATTCAATGGATATCCATTACTCCTTCTGCATTGTAAATTGGTTTGTAAATTCCAGGGCCCAGAATTATTGCTTTTCATGAGTCCTTGAGTGCAACAATGTGCAGGGCAAACCCATTAGATGATATATCAAGGTAAAAAAGCCTCACATGATCAATTCATTAGCCATGCTTTTCCCACAGAGGCATCATTATACTAGAGCTCTGTGAGAAATCAGTAAGTGAATTTTGCCTTGAGAGAGCTTTTTTGTTAACAAATTGTTTGTTAGGTGCCTGAGAAGTTCTCCAATTGTAGAATACTTTAAATTCATTGATTTTTTTCTGCCTGGGTCCAGCACAGATATTTTGCAAACACTTGGTTTCAGTTACGTAAATTTATACTTCACTGGTTAGAAAATGAAGTGAAATATTTTACTCTTTCTGAATGAAATGACTGATCCCACCTATGTGGAACAACCAAAAGCCACAACTTTATTTAGTTCTTTGAAAACCCATCAGCTGTACAAGTGACCATCTAGCAAGATCCCAGCAAGCTGCAGAGATGCCTTATCAGAACTTGTCTCTGCTGCATCACTGCTATTGCCTGTGAAGCTCAGGCATTTGTTTCCACTGAAAGGAGAAAATAAAACCAAACAACTTGACAAAGAATAATTAGTGCTTCAAAAAGCCTGGTTTATCATCTGACAGTGCAGTCAGGGTATCATACTGCTCTGTTTGGCCCCACAGGGAGCACCAACCCTGTTTCAGCCGAGCACTAAAGAAAAGCACACCAGTGACAGCCCCCAAAGTCCAGCAGCAGGTCCCACGCTCCGGCCTCACACCCAGGGAGGGGCTGCGCTGTGCACTGCACACAGCAGGCACAAAGGCCTGGCTGAAGGGGAACACAAAGCAGGAGAGACAGGACCTATAGACACGAAACTAATAAAGGAAAGAAACACTCCCTTCTGCTGCTGCTTGAGAAATGTTTTCCTTTCCCACCAGTTGTCACCGTTTCTGCTCGTTGTTTCAGTGACAGCGTACTTGGTTCAAGCAAATCCCCTTCCTGCAGAATTTTGCCCAATGTAAATTGATGGTTCAAGCAAATCCCCCTCCTGCAGAATTTTGCCCAATGTAAATTGATGGTTCAAGCAAATCCCCTTCCTGCAGAATTTTGCCCAATGTAAATTGATTGCCATGGCTGCTTTGGCTTGTTTGGTTTTTCTTTGCCAGGAGACTGGCTGAGCGACAGATGGTTCTGCTCCACACTGTAGACAAGTCCTCAGGTGTTTGGGTAGGCTATCTTGACCATGTTCCCAAGAATAAATTTGTTCTCCAGGGTGTGGAATTAAGAATTGGCAGACACACTGAAAGGATTTTGTTTGCCTCCATTGCACTGCATTCCTGGGAATCATCCAGGAATTCTGCCTCACACATCCCTTACCTGTGCAGCTGTCCATGACATCAGTGATGTCCTTCGTCTCTTGAATGGCACAAACATCCAAATGGGGTTTTTGCTCCTGCACAATGGATTTTATGCAGGACTTTGAGGGGTGTTTTGCAACAGCACATGTTCAAGATGAAGCTTCCATCCGTCTTCCTGGATTTTCATTTCTCCTACATGGTTGCTTGACATTATATGATGGAAGAAAGGACTTAAGGAGCTGTCATTGGATCTGCCTAGAGATTTTCTCTCTCCTTGATTTACAGAAATCTCTGGTCCCATACGTGAACTCAGTTTACTTCTGGCCACTGCCTGAAGTTCCACCAAGTTGTCAGAAGAGATCTGGTAACACTCACAGTGAAGGATGCATCAGGGTGAATTATCCCATAGCTTTCTGCCTCTTTGCGTTCCAGACCTTTCCTGAGCTGCAACACCCCCAGAATACAGGAGCATTGCTAAAAAATGCCAGGACGACCATATAACCTGCCTGCTTTCTTGAAGCCCCGGGCTCCAACAAAGATTGACACACCGCCTTAAAGATTTAACCAAAGGCACAAGATTCATATCTGTCCTCTATTTCAGAAATAGAGCCAGTGACTGTGAATGGGAGAGTGGCTATTTAAAGGCTGGGAGAAATCTGAAGTACACACAATGGAAATTCCTTTCTGAATTATCCTCATAATTCAGTTTATGCCACTTAGTTCTTTAGGTAAGCAAAATGTAACACACTTCTCTTCAAAGGCTCATTTACTTTGTTGTGTCTACAAATCATTTCATCTATCAGGAGAGCTGATCTTGCAGCCAAACCACCTTTCCTCGGGGCTTAGAATTACCAGGAGCACCAAGTTACTATGCAAATAGACCGACTGATAAAGGCAGGCCACCACTATGAACTCTTCTGTATCAGAAACAGAGCTCTTCTTGCCAAACACAAGTGTTATTGAAATTGCAATGACTAAAGCAATCCGGAGTTGACACCATCACATGAGGGAATATTGATGAGAGATTAAGTCTTGGATCTAATTTGCTCTATTTAAACAGTAATTCAACACTGCGAGGAGCACAGTAAAGGCTTTTCTAACTCATTTCTTTAAAAGGGCTTGGCCAGGATTGCTAGCTGCCTCTAATGAGTTTCAGAAGGACTAAATTAAAATACAAGATTTCAAAAGGATGAAAGAGCTACTAGAAACATTTAGAGAGAGAAAAGGAAGTACTTAACTAAACAATCTACTTTGGAATTAAAAGAGTTGAAGCAGGATTGATATTTATGCAACTGGAGGGATTCTTACCTTTTGCACCTGGCCACTGCAGCAGATGACAGAGTGAAGGAGTCTGCACAGTTTAGAAAGTGCTCCATCCCAGGTATCGGGCAGGGAACATTGGCAACGCTCCTTAGACAGGGAAGCCTAAAGCAGCAGCTTGGCACCTGGATATTCCCTGGCCAGGAAAGGGTTGGAGCTGTTAGCAAACCAGGCAAGGACAACAGCACTTCAGAGGGAGTAGACTAACTTCAACACAACATTTCTCTTCCAGAAAACGAGTTGTTATTGTCAGGACCACCCAGAACAGCTCTTCTATAGAGCTATCACAGAACACCTCAAAGATGAAGAGTTCTAATATTGCTAACAATATCCTAACTTGGGTAGGCAGCTGAAAATAAAGAGGACAGGGCCCTACAAATTGACCTGCCAAATATTTGAACTGGTGGGCTGAAACTTCTCACTGGAGGTGCCAGGGCCCTTGCACTGCTATTGCTCCGTGACTCAGTTAAAAGACATGCTCATTGACACATTGCGCTCCACTGAGCATAACGGGAAATGGTTTCATTAGCATTTCTACCTCGGCATGAATCAAGATAAGGAAAGATCCCTGAACAGAATTAAAATGGTACCTTTAAGGCACTCCCCTACTTCCAGTATTTATTGACATTCGTGAAGAATTTGCAGAAACTCTATATTTGTTTAAACTGGAGCTCTCTCCAAGCTCATCCTGCCCTGAGAGACAGCTTAAATTCTTGAACCTGCATTCCCCTGCATGCTGGCCAGGGAGCTGTGAAGCAGAGCACATGGGTGGTGTTGCTTAATAAAGCTCTCCCACGTGGCTGGGAGGTCACAGGATAGCTTTCTCCTTCTTTGTACCTCAGTTTGCAAAAGAGCTGCAAACCCCTGGGGTTCAGCCTGGACCCCTCCCACTGCACAGTAGCCACTGCTGTGGCACACAGACGTTTTCAAACTTTTCTTCATTGCAAGTACTTGAAGCACCTAAATTACAATATATTCTTTAATAAATACTATATCTTTCCCTGTATGTTTCTGAATTTTAGTAATCTAGAATGACTCACAGAACCACAGAACTGTTCGAGTTGGAAGGGACCTAAAAGACCATCTTGTTCCAACCTTCTGCCATGGGCAGGGACACCTTCCACTAGACCAGGTTGCTCCAAGCCCTGTCCCACCCAGCCATTTCAACTTGAAAATAGCCCCTAAAATTAAGGTTTTCCCAAACCCCACTGAAATAACTGACCTACAACTCTGGAAAATATGATTTATCAATCTAAAGATACTTGAGTAAAGGATTACCTGCCTTAGTATTTGCAGTGACCACAGGGGAGATGATCACTATCCCAGAGTGATGAAATATCCAGATACACAGTGAAATGGTCCAGTGTTTAAACGCTCCTCTGCTCACGTGTCTACGGCAAAAATCACTGTGAATCAAAATAGGAAATGACAGTCCCAATGGCTCAGATAGCCCTGATGGTATTTCATTTGACAGACACTTTTCCCTAATGTGATTTGAATGCCTTGCAGCTTTTCTCCTTCCAGACACATCAGGGGAAAAACAAACAACAAACAGACAGACAAACAACAAACAAACAGACAAACAACAAACAAACAAACCCTGACCCACACCGTGTTCAAATCAAAGACAGAGTCAATCAAGAATCAGTTATGACAAACTCACGTCCAATGAGCCTACTCTCTGTTCCTTCTAGGCTCAGTCCCTCTCCGTGCCTGCACACAGCGCTGCATTGGTCCAACATCCTAAGGAGGAAACTGTCAACATTTAGATGTTAGGCTGAAATAACAGGAGTGGGGTTTGTTTTTTTGTCTTGTTGTTTCCTTCTTTTAAAATAGAATAGATTGCTATGGCCTCAGAACCTTAGTGTAAATTCAGTGACTTTTAATCATCCCTCTAGGGAGAAAAATAATCTAAATTTTAAAAACGGGCAAGTGTTTGAACACCTGGTGTTTGATTAACAAAGGACAAAGCCTTCACTGCCACACGAAATGCAAACCCTGGTCCCCTTGAAGCCACTGGGAAAAGTCTCAGGAGAAGAGTTAAAAAGCCTCATCTACAGGGCACTGCTGTGTGGCATTTCCAGCCCCGGTGAGCAGGATGTGCTGTGCCACCTCAACAGTCTATAAGGAAATACAGGACACAGCCAGCTTCCAAGTTCAACACAACGGAGGAAAAACAGGGAAAATTGAACAGGATTTGCTGTTATGGGAAGAGGGAAGGAGCAAGCCAGTTCATTTTAAAAATACCGATAATTTAAACCATGGATTATAATGGAGATTTTTCAATATTAGATAGGCAGGCACCAAAAATGTTTTTTTCAGAGAAATTTAAGTCTGAAAAGCCCCAGAATCAGTTTAAATAGATTAGACTTTCTCATTAGCAGATCTAACACCAGTGCTTTTTACTGCTCTAACAGAATTTGTAAGAAACTCTGGTTTTCACCTTTCAGAAGGTGGCTCTGGAAATATAAACTATTGGTATTCTATTGTTGTAGAAACCACTGCTGAGAAAACAAACACACACCCCCAAAAGGAAGAGCACTGACCTGACATGGTGATTTCCACGATTTCCCTTGATCCTCATCCACTCAGAGGTACCGATTTCTCCTCTACATGATAAGAGGAGAAGGGTACAATGAGGAGCAATGACATTTACTCTACCTTAAATACCCATAGGTTCCTGAGAGCAGCAAGCTCTGGAAATGGCCTAAAATAAATATTGTCGCTCTATTTTATTGGGGCTATTGTTTAGCAGATTTCACAAAGCTGGAGCTGAGTGAAAGTGGCCTCAGGGCCATCATTTGAGCAGCTCCCTCCATATATTCACTGTTATATCCAAATAGTGCAGTAGATGGATGGATGGATGGATGGATGGATGGATGGATGGATGGATGGATGGATGGATGGATGATGGATAGAGAGATGGATAGAGAGATAGAGAGAGAGATGGATGGATAGAGAGATGGATAGATAGATAGAGATAGATAGATAGATAGATGATAGACTTTCCACATTTTACTTTTCTCCTGCAAATCAAGCACAAATGCGGGGGGAAATTTTAGTGAAAAAGTACAATTACAGACTGAAACACAGGCAGCACATCCTGCAATGAGTGAAAACAGGCGAGTTACACTCAGGACAGAATTGTGTAGAAAGTTCAGCAGGTTTGCTTGTTGGGGACCAGCCAAAACCCATGAGACCAAATACAGCTTCATTTTGAGCCTTCTACTCTCTGCCTTACAAAAAGGAAGAGCAAAAATGAATGAGGGGCTGCATAAACAAAACAGAGAGCAAGACTGAAACAAATTTGAATCGGTAAAAATCCCCATTCTTCAGCTGGTATGTATAGCAGTCAATAGTAACCAGTGATCTCATTTTCTAAAAAAGAGTAATTTTGGTCACCCCAAAGGCAGAGCAAGGCAGAGCATCCTCTAATAAACTCAGTTTTGTCAAAAAGAGTAATTGCCTGAAGCAAAAACATTTTGCAGCAACTTACTGGCTTTGCTGAATTGTTTTCCCCCTGTTCCCAAAATGCTGTGGTGAGCATGAATCCTGACTTCTAAATTCCTATGAGCAACCTGTCAGGTTTTCTACCAGGTTGCTTGATAACATCAAAAGAAAATGCCAATAACCAGAGAGCTGCAAAAGCCCTGGAAATTGGTTTTACTCCGTTTGCTGCTCACTGTTCCACAGCCGAAAATAAGAAAGCTGTAGTCTTGATCCACAGATAGAGCCCGAGATTTATCCTTGTTTTCCTGGGTTTCTGGATATTCCTTCAATGGAAATGGAACCTAAAGCCCATTCCAAGTAAACCACCGAGGCTCCAGGTCCCTGCTCTGTACCATCCCCGCAGCAGATCCGGGGTCTGCCAGTCCTGCAGATCCCACACCAGGGAAGCTCCCCGGCATTCCCACCCTCAGCTCAGGGGCAAAGAACCCCAAGGTGCCCCTGTTGGGCTGGGACTCTTCCAGCATCCAGGCTCTAAGTCTGAGCCAGCAGCCCAGTGACTTCCAGTGACTGAGACACAAGGTGGGTTTGGCCACACCACCTCCCCAGGAGATTGTCTCGAGGTGCCAGGACAACTGTTTCTGCCTCCCAGAAAAACATAAATCAAATAATAACAACAATAACAGCAACAACAAATGCTGCTGTTGCTGTTGTTAGTAATAATAGTTATTGTTGTTGCTAATAATAATAATAGTTGTTATTATTATTATACTTCATATTTCTTTTAAAAGATACATATGGATTTCCACACAGCATTCCAAGCCAACAGCATTGAAAGCTGTTATTGGTATTCCTGTCTAATGAAATGCTGCTCATATAGGTTTTGAAATGAGCTCAGATACTTTTATTTGTTTTTAATTTTATAAAATACAACTAAGGAGATGCGTAAGAAACCCAGTACTTTAGACAAAAAAGGGGTAGGAGAAAAGCACTCTCTAGAGATTTAGCTTTCCACAGTTCTGGCAAATGAACATTTTGTTTTGCAGCATTTGAAATTTGCAATATAGTTTTATTTGCAATCATAACAGCAGAGAAATATCCTTGCAAGACTAGATTCTATTCTAAAAATTCTGTATTACAATTATACAATATGAATTCAGAACATTTCCCCACCAGAATGCCTTACTTCATGGGAAGACAGTATTGTCTTCCTGATTTTGTAGTCATTAGAAGTTGTGATTATTATGCCTGTGTCATTAACTACTTTTCAGCTGAGTCTCTGGTTAATTGTTTGCTCCACAACAATCTTTTTCTCATTCATGAATTGTTTATGAGTCTTTTAACCAGCTTCTTGTTTACTGAGATCTGATTTACTTGATGATCCTCTCATCCATTGTTGAACTGGAACAATATTCCTCATGGCTGTTACAAGGCTCTGGCCATTAACTATTGCTGTGATATTGCTCCTTCTAGACATATCTTCTGTCGAGTTATTACTTTACAAAGATTTGTTTTCTTCAAATTGTCTGTGGCACATTTGTATTTTTTTCTCTGAAATACACAGATAACAGAGTGCTTGCAGAGGGGTAGAAACACGTGAAACTGAACACAAATGAAGACCAGAATTAAATGCATTGCTGTTTATTACACATGTTGGCATCAGTTTGGCTCACAGCTTAAAGAAATTGTGCAGATGGACATGCAAAATCAGCACTGGACAAAATTGATGGTTTGGGGGCAATCACATGACTAATGAAAGTCACTTTAAGTTCAATGATAGGAAAACATTTATGTTTTCAGAACAGCCATACATTTAAGGTTCACATGACTTGATTGCCAAAAACATAGAGCTTATTTTGCTTTTAAAAAACCAAGATAAATGTTGAAATAAAATTCTTCCAATTTTTTCTCTTCTCATGGTTTTCTCTGCATGTAGGGAGCTATGCTGCCTTTCCTTGCAGGGTCACACCCTGTACAGTGTCAGG
>VWZG01011370.1:11888-24159 GCA_013396735.1 Grallaria varia
GAGTGGAGGGATGGACTTTATGTCTTCAAAGACATTCCCAGCCCCATGATTTACATCTAGACAAAAGTAAAGGTAAGTAAACATTCTGGTTTGTTTAAATCCACACAGGTTCATTGACATATATCTTTTTTCTCACGCTACAGCCTGTGACAGGCAAAGTAGTAAGTCATTGATAGGAAAATCTGGTTCTGGAAGAACCTGCAAGATTCAGAATGACCTATAAATTTAAACAATAAATGGATTTGAGACAGGAAGAGAAAAGCCTTAAACCTGGTATAACCTAACTTTCTTCCTGTGGAAGAAAGTTCCTATTTTGCTCCCTAAATGGGGAGAGTTTTAACACATCTTCATTTTAGTAAGACCCATAAACTATTTCCTTGTTCAGGAGTGGCATAGCAAACAAAATCTCACGTGCTGGAAGGACAGTTGAAGAAAATTTCCTGTATTCAAGTTCCCTTAAAAAAATAAATAAAAATTTAAAATTAAAAAAAAAAAAAAACCTGATTTTTTTTTTTTCAGGGACCAGCGTTAATGCACATTTATAAGTGTAAAGCCAAGAAAGTATTGCAAGAATAATTGAAATCTTAAGAGTCTGATAATTATTAGTCCAGGTCTAGCCTTTATAGAGAAAGAAATGGTAATGTAGTTCAAATTGTTACTTGATATCTTCCCTTTCTCTGGTGTTATTCTCCTGCTTCCACTGCTCCAGAGGTGAGTTTCTCATAGCTGGGGGGACTCCACTGCAGTCCTATGTCCCATTCTTTATAACCCCATTCTTTACAACCCCATCCCTGTACTCTTCTACATCCTCTGTCCCCACTTCTCCCTCCGCCATTTCTCTCAAAATAGACCTGTGTTTTCCAATGCCACATTGTTGTGTTACATTTGTAAATAACCTCACTCAGCACAGGAAACCTTCTTGCTGCTTTTATCTTTATAAAGATAATGATATAAAGTTGCACCATGAGGAAAAAAATTAAGAAAAAAAAAGGCAATAAAAAAATCCCCAAATTTATTTTTCATCATCATTCCCCTCTCCTCCCCCATCAATAATTAACAAAAGCAAAGTGACACAGAGCAGTAGAATTCTGACTACTTTTCTTCATATATTATCCCATCCTTCAGGTTCTGGCTATCAAAGCCATTACTTATCCTCTTCTCTGCCTTGGGATCTCTCACTCATCCTCATGAACTGTTCTCACTCCACAGGTTATTGGGCCTTTGCTTGTGATATTTTTTTGACGAATAGGTGTGAACACCAGCAGTGGAGTAACTCCGTGGAGAACACACCAGATTTACTGCTCACAAATGGTCAGCCTGTGGGTGCAGCTGTGCAGGGCTCAGGCAGTGAGTGTGGAGCTGATCTCCAAAAACAACACTGCTCAGGAATTCAGGATGTGGGTGGTGCAAAGTGAGACGCAGGATTCCTGTATATCCGTCACGTTGTCCCATAAATCCAGGTGTGAGGAAAATGTTCACATGTCCAGGGGCAAGGCAAGGAAAAGGACATTCCCATGGACACTGTATTGTCACCTTCTGAGTTACACCTGTTTCTGCTCACTCTCCAATTGCCCCATACGTTTTGCCAGCTGTGCTTCTGCCACAAGCTCTGCCAGCTGCTGTGGGGGACTGCACCGAATCTGCAAACCTCTTGGCAGAGCAAGAAGAAATTGACCATGGCGAGATAATTGCTGTGCTGGCTTAAAGGTAAACCGGCAGGAGAAATGAACACAACTCAAAAGAGACTAGAAGTCAGAACTACAATTTAATAAAAAGTTTACACTAAATACACTGATACAGAGGAAAATTGGTTTTAGCCCACAAAATCCAGTTGTACAACCCAACCCTCTGGGGCACAAACAGAACGGTGCTCACCAGCCCCTGTGCTGAGCACCACGTGGTCCCCCTGAGTCCAAAGCAAAAAGAAAAGGAAAACCTGTTTTCCTTCCAGAGGTTGGTGGTCACAGTCTGGTTGAGAGTGGTAGTTGCAGTCCTGTTGAGGTGCTGGTCCTCCTCTTGGTGTAACGAGTGAGTGCCNGTGTCCTGGGCAGCTGTTGCAAACAATGCATCATTACCAGTTCATGATGAATGGCAGAGAGCGTATGGAATACACAGTTCTAGTTACACCCACACAGTGATAAACTGGTCCCAGCCACTATAACCAGGACAATTGTGTACCCACAGAAGTTACAGCTCAGAGCTAGAGAATGGTAAGAAACTTGCAAGTCCTGTGAGAACTCAGAAAACTACAAGATAAGGAATAACGAGATGGGTGAATTTGTACAGAGACAGAAGGTTGTCACTGTGGCCAATGAGTGATTGCTTGTATGTAATAAGCACCAATAATGTTAATGCATGTACACTTAGGAGTGATATAAAAAGTAGCTGTGCTAAAAATAAATGGGATCTATGACTGACTTTCTTGGATAACTTGTCGTGTGTCTGTCTCAACTACGACAAGCTGCCATCCTCTGGACCAGCAGCTGGTAGTCCTTGTCCAGCACACACAATGACACCTCTGAGTTCTCTCTTACTGCCTAAAACCTCCTCCAGACTTGTATTTTCTGCTTCACACAAAACTTTCTCTCTCCTTTCTCCACTCCATAGTCTTTCTACAAGATCTCCCTGCAGAGGTTGCTCCACTCCTCTTGGGATTCAAGGCAACAGCAAAGCTGCTGTCTCTGACATGGAGACAGTAGAAGGCAGCAGAGATTCTTGATCCGAAAACCCAGGAGGCTTGTCGTCTCCCTGCTGATTTTATCCTGAAAAAAATGGAAACTATTAAAAAACAATTAGGTCGAGTTATCCAGATCCTCACACTTCCACTGAAGTTACAAAATTGAACCGTTTTAAAGTCATTGTTTTACAAAGAAATGAAATTCCATTGAGTCAAGGCGGGCTCCACCTCTGCTCTAAACTCAGCCAATTCTTTGCTTCATTGACCCAGTGATTATTGCACAATGCAGTAGCAGCCAAACACCTCACATGTTCTGAGAGTCCATTTTTATCATGCACTTACAGACAACAAGGTCTCCCCCTTGGATATCAAAATCTATGTTTTAAATAAGGCCAAGTAAGTGGCAAAACAGAACACAGAGAAACGGAGAGCAAACATGAGAAGTGACTGGGTTTGGATTAACAGTTAACATGGTTTATTTACCTACAGAACTAATTATGACCATGCAAATTCAGTTTAGAACTTTGACACATGTGCCAGATTTTTCTGGTTAGAGATCTTCACCCAGCAATGTGTAAAAATAATTGCCCACTGTCAATCAACCTGCAACAGTATGTTTGGCTTGGAAGTTCATTAGTCCTATTGGGCTCAAATGCTACAGTTCTGCATATTTGCAGGATCCTGCTTCTTGTATGATCTTGTATGAACCTGCTGTTAATTTAACAGCAATGAAACAGGTACTGAGGAAACAGGGAGACAGCTAAGGCATTAGCTGTGGAATAATGTAAATATATAATCATTCACACAGACATCTCACTGCATAGTTTGCTTTGCAGATTGCTTTGCAATTGCGTCTCTTCACTGTTCAGTGTGCCCCACCTAATTACTGACAGGAGCAGTTAGACAATATATCCAAACAGCATCAAGGAGGTTTCTTTGTCATAAGGAGGAAATGAGGAGAAAATGAAAATACTCTTCCTGACTGGTATTTTCAAATACATGTATTATGAAACACTAACTTACAAATCTCTTCAATCTCTGCTGCCTCCCAGTAATTGATACTAAATCTTTAACCACAGCTGAGTTTTTCAGAGAATGAAAAGGATGGTGGGTTTGTATCTCCTAAAGCGACCACAGCTAGACATTGCAAACACACTGCTGTGAGCTGGTGGGACCAGTTTTCAAATCCTGAGCTTTGAGGCAACCATCTGGCCTTCAACACATCCTGCTTTGGCTTGTGCCCTTGTCAAACACACACCTGCAATGCCTGAATGAGTGATAGAGGTCTGACTGCACTGCCAAAGGGGAAAACCACATATTTGTGTAGCATTTATTTAAATTTTGAAAGGATACAACGTGGAAGAGGTATTAAACTGTAGGAACTACTGAATCTGGAAAAACACTTCTAAGTTACTAATTAAAATAAAAATAATAATTATTATTATTATTATTGTTGTTGTTGTTATTATTATTATTATTACCATAATAAAAGGTATGACCTTGTACATTGGCCTGCTAACAAAAGCTTTGAGTTTTCATTCAGCTGCATCAGCCACAGTGAGGAAAAAGCACTGTCAGAAGGTGTCATGTCATTTGACGATGGGTCACTGAAGAGAGGGTCTCATGACAAATCAGATTTTCATGTCTCTTCCTCAGCAGCAAGTTCCCCAAAGACACAAGTCCTGTCTAAAATGTAATAATAATAATAATTCATGTCTCAAAACCCAGCCATACCTTCCCATTTTTTTTCTTATTCAAAGAAACAAGGCTTTGTTCTTTCTAGTGCACGAAGCTGGATAAAACAGTGGATCAAAATCATCCATCTCTAATGAGCACAGAGATGGCCAACCTTCCAGCAACAACTGAGACACTTCCAATGCTGTACCATGTATTTTGGACTCATTATTACATTACATTTAAGCTAGGGTCAAAATACGCAATTTCAGACCAAACATTCTAACCACAATAATGTCTTCATAAAACACCCTTTTTATGTATAATTTCTAGCAATTGTGGAGAGCAGCGCAGTAATCTGATTACACAACAGCTACAAACTCAAAATAAAACATTAATAACTCCTTACCATCATGAACTATTTCCATGTACAATACAGTTTTGAATAAAACTATTGGGAAATTTGTTTTAAAGTCAAGTTTTATCTTTTGTTCTGCATATTATGTACAATTTACAAGACATGTCTTACAATTTTTCCCGGTAATAATTTTAAATGTTATCTCATTTAACATTCTGTAAAGCAGAGAAGTGGAGACTGTCATTCTCAGTGGATTTCCTTCCTCTCACCAATAACATAGTGGAGTACCCCACAGCCAAAATAACTATTAGAAAGATTAATTGAAAGAAAAGATAGAACATGCATGGCCCAAAAAAATATATTTGTTTTTAAAAATGAAAATCTCCTTCTCTGTGTGTATAATTTGGAACAATTCTGGAAGTTTCCATGCTTGCAAAGTTAAAGTTCTTTATGTTTTATAACACTGTAAATGTTACCAGATCTATGAAATGTCACGGGAATGTAATTTTAGATGGATTTGAAAGATGTAGTGGCATTTCCAAGAGTCCTAACTGTCTCAGCAGTAAATCCACAAATGGACTTCAAAGTTAAGTTATTGCTGCATCTATAACCGGTCTGACACTGCCTTAAATTTGAGTTATGCATCCTGATCCCAACAAAGAGGAGACAAAAAGTTAAGGGCTCCATCCAAGCTGCAGGTGCTGTCAGTGAGGTCCAAATCTTAGTCCCCAAAACATTGATGCTGAGCAGTTTGGGCACATCGTGGCTCCTGTGCACACTGTCCTTCTCTAGGCAGGTATCTGGACTTCCTTATGTTAAAAGAGTGGGAGAAAATCAACAACAAGGATCAGATGCCCGTGAAGCTTGTATTGAGGTGACCCATGAGGAGAGAAATGCTCATTCAGCATCAGACTGCTTACAAAAATAGCCAGCCATGCAGAACCCTAACTGAACTGCCGAGAATTCCACCCCTGGCCCCAGTACTTTAGTTCCTGTTTCTTTCCATTTATGAGTTTTCTTCTGTATATAGGTAATGAGGATTTCCCAGCTAGCACAAAATGGTGGCAGGAATGGGCAAGGTGGAACACCTGTTTCTGCTTTGACAGAACTAGGGAAAAAAGAAAAAAAAAAAAAGATTGAATACTCTTAAATTTGGAAAGCCTCACAGGAGCTATTCTGGGAGCTGGTGTTCAGTTTTCTCCACCAACCTTGTTCTAATTTCGAGGTAAGTTGCAAAGACTCCAGTGTGGACCCTGATTTCACAGACCTAGAAATGTCTTCAGCAAACCAAGGGGCAGGGCATGTTTAGTGAAGAGATGCAATTGTAAAGCAACCTGCAAAGCAAACTATGCAGTGAGATGTCTGTGTGAATGATTATATATTTACATTATTCCAAAGCTAACGCCTTAGCTGTGTCCCTAAATTCACTTTAAACCTGGGTCAGAATTATTAGGGCCAAGACGCTAAAAATCACCACTTTGGAGTTAATGGTTATTTAGAAACTCTCGTTGCCAACAGGAGACAAATCCTGAGACCCCAGCTCACCATCAAGGTGGCCACATTTTGAGAAGCTGCTTCGTAGCTCATGCTGGCATCAGAGACAACACTAATAAATATGAGTTTCCTGCACCTCAGCAGACAGCCCTAATCACTAGGCAAAGGGCATCATGCCTTTCTGAACTGAACCCTTCCATTTTTCCCTCTTTACAGCCCTGAAAGTCCTTCCCAGCAAGCCCCATCCAAGGCATTTCATTTTCAGGAAATGTTTGGCTTCACAACTCAGTGTTTCTTGCCAGCAGCACACACCTGAAAGAATTACTGGCTGTGTATAAATTCTCTGCGCAGGCAACAGATATTAAAAATATGTTTGTCTAACATATGTGGACACATTCAGGACACTAAGGACACATTCACAGGGACCTGGCTGCACACCATACAAGTATACACTAAGAAAACTAGTTTAGGGGTGTTTAGAACCTCCAAGGGAAACCAAGGATTCAGAGTGTTGGAAAAGTTTTGCATTTCTATTAGCGAGTTGGTATCTTCTTTAAACATATCACTTGAAATAATGAAAGAAATATTCAATAGTGTTCATAAAGGTTGATACTTTCAGAGGAGCACAAGGGAGGTTTCTCCCTAAGCAAATCTCAGCCAAAAACACTCACATTTGAATGCAGTTGAATGACAAGTATTGTGCACTGGAATTTTGCCATTTACCTCAGAGGATCCAGCAGTACACCCAAAATTCTCAGAAAACTACTAACCCCTGCCAACCACTGCATTGGAATGTATATTTTCACTATGAAGAGCAAAATACATAACTCTAGTTATTTTAATACCTCCACTTCAAGTATCAAGGCAAACAGACCTTTTAAGAATAAGGATAAAGAGGAAAACAAATATCACCCAGATCATTACGAAAAATATGAGCTGACTTGAAAAAAGCAAATTCACCATGAAAATGACATCAGTGGTGGTAAACTTGTTGGCTGACCCAGGACACCAAGCCACACACATTCAGCCACTGGTAATTCCACAGTAAGTCTTTATTTTTGACAGCCTGGGCCCTCAAAAAGTTTTCCTGTGTTCTGTAAATTGGAGGGCACGTGTCTTACTGTAAGTTGCTGAACAGTTCCATGGTATTCAGAGGGAGCTTGCAGGCTTGAATGAAGAGGGGATCATGTTTAACACTCTGCTTCTATGTGACATTAGTGTTGCAAGTAATTTTATCTCTTAATAGGATGCAATGTATTATAGGAGGGGTTAAACAGAGGTCAAATAAAGACTTTAGCAACTATAGGCAGGTCCTGCTGAAGCAAAGATCCCCTACATGAGATCACAACCCAATCAAAAACCACATGTGTCTAAGAAAACCCACCGACTTCTGTTGTGTGCTTTCTTTCCCTTTTTTTTTTTTTTTTTTTCTTTTTATTTTCTTCAGGAGACAGCAAACACAGAGGGAGATAAGTTGAAAATGATGGCATGTCTGCCAGCAAATATCTTGATGCCAGTCTAGCTAGAAGCTACTCTTTGAACATACAGAAGAGGAACAGTTTCCTTAGCAACCAGGGTGAAAGCTCTGAGAACATCTCTTCTGCTCTGCTTCACCCTTCCCCAGCTCAGTCTGCCACCCGTCACTCACGGATTTAATTTGGTTTAACATTTCATAAGGTTCAGATGGGACAATTCCTGCTACAGTGGAAGAGCCAGTAACACTGAAGAAATTTGGGGTGGGGGTGTCAGGGGGGAATCCATCCTTGCAGTAAGGGGGATACGTGGTTTGCACACCCAGTGGGGTGTAAATGGAGCACCAAAGGGTTCTCTGGTCTATCAGACTGATACTGGCCTTTTCAAACACCAGATCAGCTCTCTGCAGAGCCCTGGCTCTGCCCCAGGTTTTGAACATCTTCTACTCACCTGTCTTTGCACAGGCCTTTGCAAAGCAGCTCAAGGGCTCAGCTGCTGCTTATTCCCCTTTTATACAGATGCTACATGAAGGTACAGGAGATAATATCTACAACTCCTTGTATTTTCAAAGGTCTATCCAAATGTTAATCCATGCATGTGATCTTTAGATACCAACACATTCCAAACTGTCCCAGAAAATCAACCACCTTGTTTTGAGTTGCAAGGAGAGGGAATGGGATGGAGAGAATGTAACAGATCAGTTTTCTCATCAAAACCTCCCTATCTTCTTGATTAAAATAATGTCATTTTTATATTATAGCTCCCATTTATTTTTTGCTATTTCCAGACTTCTTAACTCTTTTTACACTCTCTCTGTTCCAACTTCAATGTGTGAATTCAGGTGGCCTCATACACCAATAAGACTTTCAGTTAGTATAGGCAAATTTTCCATTTTCTCCACTGAAAATTTGGTGAAAAAAAGCCTCTGTAGCACAGCTATTTCCCTTCATCAGATACATGTGACATTTTGATTTGGGACTGTACCTCAGGTGCACACAGACTATTAGTGGTGCTAACACATGCTAAGGGTGGAATTCTGTGACAGCTTGACTGATCCCTTTCATCAGGGAACACAAAGGAACTGAAATTGCTGGCACACAAACCAGCAAGGAATTCCTCTTCTCTTCCCCTCTGCTACTAAGAATCCAAAATTTGCTGCATCCCTCCCAAGACAGCCTACAGGAGGCACCGTGAGTAAGGAAGATGTAATTTTTAGGGATACAAAGACTTAAAGTCTGCTTTCTAGACCTCCAGAAATCACCAGATTCTGTAAGTACTGCCAGGAATAACCTGTGAAAATAAGACAGAACTGACCTTGCTTACTCTGTTCTCACACCTGATATGTGAAAGTCTTAAACTGAGAAACAATCTCCATTTCAGGAGCTAAATTGGGCTTCCTCCTTGAGCAGATTAGGAGTTTTAAAAGGGAAGCATCTCACATGATGTGGTAGAAGACTTCAAGTCTATGGAATGCTTCACTGAATTGCATATATTTAAAAAAAAATGCCATAAAAAAAACCCACCAAAACTTTTTTTTTTCTTTAATCACACAGTGGTTTTTGATAAAATACCCCAGTGCTTCTGAGAGATGTCTGAATGAGACGTGAATATAAAGAGATAAGATAGGAATCCCTCTCGACTTTAAACCACCTGTGATAAACTTCTGGAGGCTGGTTAGGTGATGATATCCCTGGATGCTTTAATCACAGCGGTGTTCTATCACACACATTTTTGAAGCATCCATTTCGAAAGACTCATCTCACCTGTCCCTAATTGATCAATCTACACAGCCCCTTAGAAACACACATACTGTGTCAGTTTGGTTTTCAGAAGTTAAAAAGATTGGAGTGCTTCCAAATCCATGTTCCAAACTGAATTTCCCCACTTGCTGGAGCATCCTGCAGGACCACTGAGAACCCACCCCTCTGCTGCTGCAAGCTAATCAAGCATAATAGCAGGCCAGGATTATTTATAAAAGTTCATTAATTATAGAAATCTACCTTGTGTTGGCTTTGCTTGGTAGTACCAAAATGACTGTTTACTTCAGAAGGTTCCCATTTTCCGTATGTGCTTGCCGTGTTACATATGTTGGTTTTCTGAAAAAAAAATGTTTTCTCCTGAGTGAGGAAACTCCTCTGATTTTCCAAACCAGCCACAGACTTGGGAGCCAGCTGACAGGATGGTTCAAACAGCACGGAAAGAGAAACAACTTTTACTGTGCCCTTTTCCTTTTCCACAGCCTTTCTTTTATCCCTCCTTCCTCCTTCTCACACGCAGTGATAACAATGAGAGAAAGTGAAAAGCACATCTGAGCGCGTGAAGGAAGTAAAATTAGCATTGATTGAGGTGGATCAATCAATCAAAAGGAAAAAGGAGAGGAACTGCCTGAAAGGAAGCAACAATGGAATGGAAAATGTGTTAAGAGAAGGGAGGGGAGTGCAAGGGAAGAGCAGAGATGTGCTTGGAGCGACAGCTTTTCTGGTCCCATGGCAGCCTTGATTTTGATTTCGAGAGTCGAGATATTACCCATGTCATTTAAACAGCAACTGGCAGCTGTTTAATCTGCAGATGGAAAGAAAATTAGATGAAAGATGGGAAAATAACGTCCCTGTAGCTGTTTAACAATGGAAAGCTGTTCTTCATTCGTAGGCATTCGGAAGCCAACGCTGCTATTTTCAGTTTATTGTTTTGGTTGCATTTATTCTGTTCCAAAGACAGCAAACTGATTATTAAAGCACATATTTTAACAGGGGGAAAGTGGGTTCACCTTAGGTGGCCAGATAGCCCTGTGATTCTCACAGATGTATCTCCCTTCTCCATCCCATCCATGTTCGGATCTGACAGCACTGGCAGCACAAATATGGAAAAAAATAGCACAAGCAAATGAAACCTCTCAATCTGGGTAGACAAAGGCTTTGATACCCTCTGTGTGCTGCTGAAATGTGAGAGCAGGAAGCCACGTGCAGATACGTCAGCAAGGTCAGTCAGGAGCTTGGAAAACGAAGGGAAGGAGAAAGAAACAGCCCAGGTGAAAGGAGATGTTCAGATTACAGGAGAGAAACAGGCAAAGAGGAAATTGAAGGTTATGTTTCTCAGGGCAGGAAGCAGAGTTTTCCCTCTGGTTCCACTCTTTTCAGCCCTGAGCCTCTGTCTCTGTCACTACCACCTGTGACATTACACATTACAGGGTACCTGACAGACTCAGGGAAGGAAGCCAAGCCCCTGGGGAAGTCTTTCAGTCTGAATTTATATCCAAAGAGGAAGACAGAAACTAGTGGCCATACTTGTGCCCTTCCCCATGTCGGTTCTGTGCCTCACTGCACAAAACCCACATTCTAACACTGTGAAAATGGCATGAACCCTTTTATCCAAAAACAAAAGCAAACAAAAAACAAAAACAAAAACAAACAAACAAAAAAAAAAAACCCAAAACCAAAACCAAAAACAAAAAAACCAAAACCAAACAAAACCAAAAACAACAACAACAAAAAAAAAAAAAAAAAAAAAAAAACAAAAAAAAAAAAAAAAAAAAAAAAAAAAAAAAAAAAAAAAAAAAAAAAAAAAAAAAAAAAAGAGTAATTGAGAAAAAAACCCCAAGTACACTTTCAGGAATACAGGTACAACCACAGGTAACAGAAAATTTAACAAAATATAAATATTTATATGAAAGTGAATGATACTGATTAAAGCGGAAGTGAAACTCAGAAAAGGGAAAGTTGAGGGGAAATATTTCCATGTTACAGCTTTCTGGGAACCCATGGATTACCTTCAACCAAAGTTTTGCTAGTATTGCAACATTTATAGAAAGTTCTTGAACAGTGTTCCACAAATATTGTGAACAATTCATATGTTAACTCCCATCACTAATTCATATCACCCCTCTTGTCTTTCTCATTTTGGATGAATTTTTATGGCTTTCTTTTGGGGGGAAAAAAAAAAGTGGCTCAAAGTCAACAAAAACTATAAATCTCTGATTGAGCTGAACATCTCATTACAAGACATGTTTCTGTCCTCCAGTTCCACATTTGCCATCACCTTATCTCACTAATTACTCTAAGATTACTGTTCTTCCACAGACAGAGTAAGATTACTAATTGTGAAGTAAGGGTGACCTGCCAGTAACTCAGAAATCATCTCACACACCCAAAACGCCTGACTTGATCCAAAATCTTATTTTGGTGCTTTACTGAATGAACAGATAATCTTTTTAGGCAACCCAAAGTGACAAAAATCCATGTGCAACACTCCTATAAAACACCAGCAACCATCACTGTGCTGGCAAAAGCACCCCAGAATCAAGGAGAACCCTGAAAGTCATTGCAAAGTAAACAAGATATTAATGAGTAATGGAAAGCCTCAACAAAAACAGAATGTAGGAAATTACAATCCAGATGTGAGACTGGGGAGAAAAAGGCAAACACCAGAGTCTGAATTTACCACAGCACTCCTCAGCAAAGAGAAATTGCTCCTCTACTGAAAAGCGAGGGCCATTGCAAGGAGAAAAAAACATTAAAAAAAATAATATTAAGTAACTCTGTGGCTGAAATTATTACCTGAACCCAAGTGTTTGGGACAGCACTAATTCAGAGGCAAGG
>VWZG01011371.1:0-13961 GCA_013396735.1 Grallaria varia
CAAGCATGGTTCCGATGTTCCAATACGCAAATATTAATTTGAACACACCTTTGGAGGCAGGTGTATGCCTTTGATTNGGGCTTTGCAAATGTGGGTAAATCCTTCGAGCCTGCGCAGTGGATTTTTTAGGTGAGGCGCAGCGTGCGTGGAACTGGCCCCACCCTTTAGTCCTAAGGTTCATCTGCCAGGGCCCAGCAAGCTTGGACGGTGGCAGCGAAGTCCTCAGGATGTAGGTTTAGTTAGAGTATCCTTCTCTTAGATGGATGGCCTTACAGGGCTAAGCGAGCTCCATCTGCCTGGGTTTGGAGTTAGAGTTGTCCTTCTCCTAGGATGGTTGCCGGGAGGCTGGTGAGCCCATCCTGCCCGTGGACACGCTTTGTCTGACCCTTCAGCTGAGACCTGACTAGCATGGGAGACCCTACCGGAGGCCTTACCACCACCAGCATAGTTTGCAACCTCAAAAGGGCACACAAGCTTCTCCCCCGTGACAATGGGGTGTCTGTGGAGAAGTTAGTGAACCTACAGGATTACTAAATAGCAATCCTGCCAGACTAACTCACAGACCATATTAACGAAGTTTGTCAAATACTTTTTTTGATGGAATAATGTTTTCCTCTGGAAAAGACAATTTCACGATACTGAAGTACTCTGAAAATACCCCAATTTGGTCTGCAAGTGCTTAGGCCTCATTTTCCCAGCCTGACCTCCTATTGCTCAGACAGGCCAGTGTTCTCTGAGCCTACTGGCTGTTCAACTATATCTCAAGTCACCTCGTTCCCTGCTTCTAAAATCGTGGGTTTAAGAAATCCTTGCCAAAGTTTCATTTTTATTCAGACTATTTTCCCCCTTCTGGATATGTAAATCTCTTCATGGGATTGAAGTTTAAGTTCCTATACTGCCCTGTTCATAATTTCCTTAGGATAAGGAAGAAGGGAGTAAAGGGTAATGTTCTCACGGAAAGTAAAAAAGACAACTCCCTTGCTGCCCAACATAAAATTATTTGTGGGAGAGGGGAAAGAAGATGCCCAAAACTATCAATAAATTTTGGACAAACACATCTTTAGGTTTCTACTTACAATTCCATTTGCAAAGGAGCAGAGGATTCCCAAGGCAAACAGTCCTAAAAGGGGACCACCGACCATGCCAAAAATGCTGAGTGCTGCCTGAGGAAGGAAGCAATCTGGTATCAGGTCCTGTGCAAGAAAGTCAAAGCCTCCAAAGTGACAAGGAGGGAAGATGTTGAGAAAGAAATTATGAGACTTTTTTAATTGGCGTGTACTCAGCTGCCAGGTATAGTTACACAGGTCAGTACACAACAAAGAATAAAAACTAATCTCATAATGGTATCCAGCAATTATTTTCTTTCATAATTTATTCTGGGTCATTGAACATGGGCATGAAAAAGCTGTTTGACACTTACCTGCAACAAGGCTCCCAGGAGAGACGCCAGTGCAGCCATAGCAATGCAGACTCCACCATAAAACAGGCCTGTGTGGGAAAGGGAGAACGATGTGTAAATCTGCCAAAGTTTGAAAATCACTAATGGAAAAGTTTCTGTCTAACCCAGCATGGCCTCAACATCTCCAAAATAAACATGCTAGCATTTGGATTTTTAATAATAGAGCATGAACAGGCCAAAAGGTCATGTTTCTGTTTACATTAAGAGAAGATCATGAAAACTTGACAAAATCTTCCTGTGTATTACTAAAGATTAGTTTCTAAATGGCAGCCATATAGATTAGTCAGAGTGACAATAACACATACATTGTTCATATTCCTCAGCCTAATCTCCTGCGTCACTGTCCTTATTTCCAGGGAATGATTTTTGCTTCTCAGTCTAGTCTTCAAAGCAAAAATGTAAATGCTGGTAGATACTGAGAGCTGGCACCATGACAAACATCCTGGGTCACCAGGACATAGTCTCTCTTCCTAGGACCCATAAAACTGGCTTATTTGTTTTTCCTACCTCCGTCTCTGATGAGTTTCACTGCACAAGCAATATGTTAATCTCACTGTTTAGTGTGATGTGACAGGCAACTCATGATATGACGAACAATTTTGGCATAAGCATTGTTTGCAATAATGTTTAAGAAACTTCCGTCAGGTGAAAATATTTAATACTTGTTACCCTGCCACCAGTCTGTTGTACTCACTGGTATGGCCTGTGACACTACGTTGGGACTCTCGTATTTCCATGTTTTCTTGGACTATGCAGCTGGACACAGACAGTACAACTAGCAGAAATGACAACTGTACTTCACAGATTTAAACCATCTGCTCAGCCTAGTTCTGATCCTCTTTGAGCTACATTAAGCAGAGGAGCTAAATATTGACAGTCTGAAAGTATATCAGAGAAGATGTGAAGACTCTCATTTTCTGAAATATTATTGGGACATACGCTATTTCTTGCATATCAGTCCAAAAGTTTGGTTAGAAAACTGTTTCCTATGCTTCTCATTTTTGACAGATGCAAGAAAAACAGTTGAGACATTTGTTTTTGTAGTATTGTGAATCAATATTGAACACAGATGCCGTGCATCTTTCCTGCTTAAAGACCAAACAAGATTCTTTTCCTTAAACTCACTTACCCCTTATTTCTGTAAAACCTACACAGGTGATCTTGTCTCCCCCAAACACTGCACCAACATAGTCCCATTGGTGTGAATTGTGTGCTCCTGACTTACACTATCACAAGAGAGATCTGAATCAAGCCCTCACTTCACAAAGCAAAAGCAAAAAAGATGTTTTCCAGACATACTCATCCCCATGGAAATCCATGACAACTTCTTTTCAGAGAGTGATCTGAAGTAGGGCTTAATGAGGTCTTCAACAGTCACAGCGGCCAGAGCATTGATGCTGGAGGACACTGTACTACAAAAGGCAAGATTTATACATTTATTTTTTTTTATCACAGATGACAGGTGGGTTACTAATGTAACTGCTGTATTGGTTGAAAAAACTTATTATTCCAGGTGATGCAGTTAACAGCTTATGAAAATTGTTTAAAATAATTACTCTAGGTGAAGATGAGGCAGAAAAGTTGGGCTGGGTCTAGTGAAGTCAATGAAAATATCTATTACACATGGCTAAGCTGTAAACACTACTGGCATATGTGATACATAGATATATGTTACAGGTCATTGCTGAAAGTAAGTAAAATTCCCACATGCAGGTCACTGAACACTTTGAATGCACTCTCAGAGGAGTAATCTAAAAATTAGGCATCTTGTCTAAACTGAACTTTTGTAGGCTCCCTGTGAGAGCAGAGAAACCAGCACTCCTAAGGCACAAAGCCAGACAGGTGATCTTGTGTCTATGTGTACCTTGCTCTTGT
The DNA here is from genome assembly GCA_013396735.1 of Grallaria varia. NCBI lineage: Eukaryota > Metazoa > Chordata > Aves > Passeriformes > Formicariidae > Grallaria > Grallaria varia. The sequence goes on from VWZG01011371.1 coordinate 3,335, forward strand.
AAGCCACCAGCTTTTCTTCAGAATGTGAAAACAAGTATTTTGGCTGTTCCCTCTATTTATGTAGCTATAAGTACTCAGAGCAAGAAAGTTTATTCCAGTGTCACATTCCTAATTTTCTTCATTTTTATCTGCTTCCTATTATTCAGAACCTTCAGAACCTTGGCAGAGACAGTATTTCCTATAAAAAGATACTTCTTGGGAAAGCCGAACAAAACATTCCCCACTATGGAATAAAAGGGTATCAATTTGTCTCCTGCAGTAAAAATATACACTGATTGTTGTTTCATGGGATTCATTCCGGACAATCCCAGAACTCTGGAAAAGACTCTAAAGATCAGGGGTGAAGAAAGGAAGATGACTTTAAAGTTATGCAGGTTTGAAACTGGAAAATTAAAGACAAGCAGTAGGAAATTTCCCCAAACGGTAGCTATTTGGTGTAACCACCCACTTACAATACTCAAAAATTCCTATAGCAGAGGGGCTTCAAAAGTACAGAGAGGGGCATTTGTTAGCCAAGACATCACATGTGCCTAGCTGTTTCCTCATGTTGTTAGTAGGGAACTCCAAACAGCTTTGAGTCCTAGGTCCTCAGAGCATCACTGAGGATTTTTATGGATTTTTAAGCTGCATCACCAAGGATATTACAGTGGCCTTTTTAGAGAATAAAAATCAGCTAGACAACGAAAAGAAATGCACAAGTTTTAATATAAATGCGACTTTAGCTCCAACAAAAAAAAAGTCAAAAAAGATCATAGTTTCCAAGTCATTAAATTACCTTAATGTCCCGCTGTAAGCACTAGCCACAAAAAGCCCTGGCACTCCTGGAAAATCATGTAGGATATCCAGCACTAGGTATGGCATTAGCTGAAAAATTCAGAGTAAGAAGTATTACCATCTTGCTCTAATTTTTCATTTTATCACTGTATTATTTTGTTAATATCCTTCTTACTGGTATTATGTCCAGCTATTCTAATTTTTAATGTCCCATCTTGATATATTTATTGGTTTTCTACAGAGAAAACCAATCCTAGAATACCCAGTAGAGGTGCAGAAAAGTCTGTTGAGACCACCTAGCAGGGCTATATAGCTGTACCATCAGGCTTGGTTTCCAGTGACAATGGTATAGGAAGCTAGTGCTGGGCAGCAGGTAGTCTATACTGTACATCACTCTGTTGGGGGGGGTTGGATGCTACAGGAGATGCCTTTTCTGCTGTTGACTCTACAAAAAAGTTTTTATATACAGTCCAATAAACTCAGAGTACCTGAGAAAAATTTCCTTATAGGAAATGGTGTGCCATTTTTTGACCTTTGCAAGATCTGAGTGCTGGAAAGAGAGAAGAACTTCAAGATTTTCTTCCTGAGAAACCTTTTTTATTTTTCGCAGACAAGTTGGTCTTCATAGCATCTTCCTTCCAGTTTCTACGAAAAGAATCTGACTGACAGGAACAACTTAATTTCCTTCAGGTTTCCACCTTGGCTCTCGTTTTATTCTTCCCTTAAAGACCAGGTGGTCCTGCCTGTTATAGTTTCAGATTTTGTTAGGATTTTTTCTTTCCTCTCCTGTTAACACGACCTTTGGGGGGTTGACACTGCCTCCGCCTAGCTAACTATCCAAATTCCACCTTGATGGCCCTAAGGACAGTTCTTTTGTTTTTTGTTTGGGGAGTGGTTTTTTTTTCCCTTCACTTCACTTTTTCGGCGGAGGCGGAGGAGACAGAACCCGCGCACGGGGCTGCTGCTCTTTCTGCTGCGAGTTCCAGCTTTCCTGCTTTCCTGCTCCTAGGCCGTTGGGCCCAGGGCTCCACTGGGATATACAATCTAATCTTCACTGCTTTGGACTTACTGCCATTTTTTTTCGAGCTGAGACACCAAGGCAACAGCAAGGGAGATCCCTGACCCCTCTGCTCACCACCTTCCCGCCCCGGGGCCAGCGCCAGCCGGCTGGAGGACAAAGGACCACGCGGTCTGCTACCTGCTGCCTGTGGGAGACGAGCCAACTGCCCACCCCGTATCTCCACGGACTCATTGTTCAAAGGTTTTCGGTTATATAGTTGTTATCTGTTCTGTTCTGGTGGTTCACCTATACATATATGCATATATAACCGTATTTAGTAGTTAAGAACTGTTATCTCTCCTTCTACATTTTTTCTTTCAAATTAAAATTTTGTTCTAAATTTAAAAGAGGCGTGATCTTTTCTTGAGAAAGGTATTCCAAATTGTTTTGGCTTGCTCTAAACTAAGACACTGCCTCAGGTGCTCCATTGTCTGTGTTCTTCTCCCGGCTTTCCAGCTATTGTCCGTTGGAGCATTATCCAGAGCCTGTGATTAACTCAGGCTTAAACTCACAAATAAAAGACTTACTGAATTTCCTTGGGCCGTGACTCTAACCAGTCTATAGGCTCTCAGAATTCTTTCTCCTCAGGTAGATCTGCAGCTCAAGGTCTATTTAGGGACAGGTCTCCTTCTGTGATGAGGTGGTTTCTTCACAGCACAGTTTGATTGCCCAGCTCTCCTCCAAAGGAGGGGAGGATGTCCCATCACTGGTGAAGAACTGCCTGCTGATAGCCTTTCTCCAGGTGTATGCTTTGGGCACAATAATGTTTTGAATCTGAGAAGGCTTTTGCCTTCATCAGCAGAGAGCAATTTAGGTTGAGTGACACAAACTAGGTCACCAGGACCCACAGCCACTCACAAGGGCACTGCTGCTCCAGTCTCTTTCCCTCACTTCTCTCTGAAGCAGTTTCATGCAATGCTGACACTCCTGGGGCCTTTGGGGGTGAAAAACCCCAACCTTTGCAGAGGTGGGTGGACCGAGCACTCCCTATATTGCTGCTCTCCCTGATGCCCTTCTTACCAAGCAGTGAGGGACCTGCAGCTCCAGCACACCTGGGGGATGCAGGGTCTGAACAGTGACAAGGATGGACCTGCTGCTTTCTCCCACTATGGTGTCAGCTTAATTCCTGTGTTACAGCCTTGCCTGATATGGGACTCCGGCATGTCATTATTCCCAACCCCCTGACTCTCGAACTGCCTCCATCTGGTTACAGCTGCAGAGGAAGGATGCCCTTTCACCACCTTTCCCCAAAATGTGGGGCCCTACCTGGTCGAGTGCTGACACCTGCTTGGCCGTCCATGGGTCGCAATCTTTGTAGATGGAGTAGAGGGCCAGCCCACACAGTGTGGCACAGGCGAGTATTAACCAGAGTCCCACCAGGTTGATGTAGAGTGACCTGCACCGACATGCACAGAAACACTGTGTTAGAGCTCAATGTCCCACAAAAGACATTGTGGGACATTGCTTGGCCCGTGCCAACCAAGTAAGCACCTGTGCCTGCACTGGGGAGACCTCCTGGCTAATGACTGCCTGCCAGCAAGGGAGTCATCACACAACTCCAGCATTTCACCTGGTGTGAGATCATGGTTCTAAATGTACAAATGACACTTCTGTTATTGGTGGCACTGTCTGATGCTCATTCCCTGACAAAGCCTGCTCTGGAGATGATGGGAGCGATATGGCAATCACCATGTTTCATCATGTGTATGAGCTGTACATTGCAGGCAGCAGGCCAGAGGATGCTCTTTCCCCCATGCCACACCCCTTGACAAACCCCAAGCAGATTTGTAAGGTGGGGTGCCCCAGATCCAAGTGTGGCGTACCTTTCAGTCAGCACCAGCACTCCTTTGTCTCTGGAGCTGTAGTGCTGTGCTTACACAATTCTGGAGCTGTCCTTGTAAAGCAAATCTCCCATTTCCTCCTGACTGTCCCGAGACAGTCTCTGTGAGAGGCAGGAGTGAGGCACTGGGACCTGGGACCTGGTCTGGAGCTGTCTAGGAAACAGGGGTTTGTCAACAACCCCAGGGCTTTCCCCCTTAGTAACTAAACAACTTGGAGTTTAGTATCGTCCAGATACCTCATCACCTGCCCATGTCCTGATGGGAGCTTCAGCTTCAGCTAATGGTGAGAGCAGAAATGCCTTTTCATCAGGCATTAATGCTGACTTTAACACACACAACAGGCAGCTTCTGCTGGCAGTGGAAAATATATTGCTCTCCTCACCCAGAGAAGGCTCTTCCCTTGCATCTAACTTTCTGATCTTCTGAACTGTTTCTATACTCTTGGTGACTCCTGGATCACAGAGTTCTTCTCACCAAGGGTACTCAGTTCAAGCAAACATACCCGCTGGGAACTTGGCCTTGAAAAACAGCGTTCCTTCCCAGCAGTTGCCTCCCAGTTATCCGTGTATCACTGACAGTGATTTAACTGCCTGATAGACCACATACCCTGGACCTGTGCCAATTGCTAAGATCTCCTTTGGGAGGACCTTCGGTTTCTGTGTAAATGTATTCATGCTTGCAATGTTTCAGGAGGCCTTCTGGTGCTCTAGTTCCTGAAGATAAGGGGCACCAGTCTTTGGACTGCTCTAGAGGACCAGGAGGACAAATGAAGAAGTAAATCTAACTTTATAGGCCTTGCTAGGCAGTGAAATGGACATTTTCAGAAAGGTATAATGTAGATTACCTAGTTGAACTATTAGTTTTATACAATAAAAAAATTATTGGCAAGTAAAGTGCAAACTCTTAAATAAGGCCTATATAAATAAAAGCTGATTTACACATAGTAGGGGAAACTATACATTTTCACTTTATATTTCCAGTTAGGGGTGGTCTAAACACAGAACCAGCAGCACTTTAAATTTCTCTCTAGTCTGATTCAGTAAAAATGAGTTAGTCCTCTTCTCATAAATGCATATGTATTGATTGGATGTCTCACATCCATTTAGCTGAATCTGTTCCTAGCATAATCTACACTGATATACAACACAGAAATTGATTTAGCACAAAATTTAACCAATGAGTTAAATCAGTCCAACTCTTTTGAACAGCTATAATAGCAGAATTAGCCTAGAACCTCTAGTAAAGATTAGAAATTCAAGAGAAACAAGGAAGAAAAATTAATTGTTTGTCTGAACGTAGCAATTCTTGGTCTTAAACTGCACCAGTGTTTGGGAGTGAAAAGATAGCCGGTTTTTTTTCCTTCTGATTGACATTCCAGCTCCTGGTACACCCTCTGACTAAGCACCAGGGTATAATACTTGTAGCACTGTTAGTGGGAGGTGTTCCCATTAATTCTGCCTGAGTAACATGGGGTGGAGTTTGGGTGAAGTAGGCACTGTGACTGCGTAAGGCACAAGCACAAGCAAGATGCCATGGAGTCCAACCATCCATGCCAGCAGGAGCGGACTCTGCTGATTAAGGCTGTGCCACCATTAGTATGGTATAAGCTACAAATCCCAACCAAATCCCTGCAGAAATAGACTGCCTACAGTCCCAGACAAAGCCTCTCCAACAGCTTAGAAAATCTACCTAGAAGTGGCAATGATGGCAGATTCCCTTTGGTCACACTCTGCTTCTGGGATGCCCTGGAGGTCTGTCCTTGCAAAGAGGGTAGGGAGGGTGTGAGAGAGTAGCACAGCCCGACGTAGAGCAGGTGCTAGGGAAGAACAGCCTCACTGGCACACAAATCTGGCACAATGTATGTGGCTGTTCTCTCATATTCAGTCATTCCAGGCAGCATTACAAATATGGGAGGTACCTCCTGCTTCTTCAGTGCTGAAAACCTAGAACCCAACCATGTGTGAGAGACTGTGGAGGAGCTAGCTGGTGTAATGAGGATGTGGCAGTGAATGCTGGAAATGTGCCTGATAATGACCATCAGTTCATTCCTGTCTGCAGCATAAATGGCTGAAAAGTAGATTTTCTTTATTGATATAACCAAAATATTTCATTTGTAAACTGCATGATTTTGTGGGTATTTTGCTAACTTTATGAAGTGAAAGCCTTTATAAAACTCTTTCTCTGTATGTCACTGTACCATAGAAAGTATACAGACTATAGGTATGATGTGTGTTTCTGTATTTCTATTATAAATGGCCTTTATGAGATCACTAATAATTCTTAAATCCTGAGCTGTCAACTAATGGAATGATATTAAAGGTAAGATAATGGAGCTAGTAAACATACTCCATTCTAGAATAAAGGGTCATCAGAAATGTTTACATTCAAGGAAAACAACCTTCTACCAGTTTCCATAGCTAATTCCTAAAAAAAAAAAAGTCATGATAATTATGAACCCAAAATACATGATTCCTCAGCAATTTTATCACTAAATAAGACACTTCTGCATTTTCTCATGCCTCCACTCATTGTTAAGGAAAAAATTCTTCGTCTTACTTATGTAAAATCCCCACACAATGATTTAGGTTTAGTAGAACAGCAATGCGAGATACAGTCTTGATATGACTTCAGCATAAGTACTATATATTTAGCCTTTATGTTGCATAAACCTAATGCAGGTATTTCTGTGCAAGAACACTGGTACAGTGAAGCACTGAGGCACAAAGTGCAATGTTACAGCAACCACATATAATTAAAATACCAGCAGTTATTCTGCCCATTCGTATTCTACCTGGTCCACAAAACAGAAGTCAAAAGTTGTTACCCTTTATAAATGAAGTTTGTATAGACAAAAGAATCCCACGTTTCTTTCAGAAAAATCTCCCTTATAAAGAACAGTCAGTGCAGGCAGACTTACAATTTTGCATGGAATCTGCTTTTGCATGCAATGTATCTCTGGACTTGAGACTGGTTGATCCCATATATACTAGTCCACGTGAAAGTCCCACCTATAACAATCGTCCAGAAGGTATGCCTTTGCAAAGGATTGGGATCAAAGCTACAATGAGAGGAAAAAGAGAACAAATTCAGAATGCAAAAATCTTGTTATTATGTGAAGACCTTAATGCTTAGAAGAAAAAAAACTTCACCATGCTTGTTCTAATACAAACTTTCTTAATTTGGCCAGATTTTGAACATTCATATACTCCTAACTTCACATGAAATCACAGAAAGCAAAATTTAAAACTCAGAGCTGATATCCTGAGCCAGTGAAACACTCTGAACTGTCCAAAGGTGAAGTTGGACAGATTTATTTGCCTATAAACCACAGTCTTAAGTAAAGTTCTATGATGCCTGTGACTGTTGTGATGAAATGATGCTCCAGTAAAAAGCATAATATGCCTGCTTATCTAGAGGGACATTGGTCTAACACCAGTATAAAGGTGTGTTTGCAAGCCCAGCCTTTGTGGACAGAGCCTCTGTAAAATATTTTGCTAGTTTAGCTCTAAGTAAATAGCAGATTTTAGGTGGTCATAAATAATTATTAATTTTAAATCACACTTTAATATAGCAACAAATTAAATTTTGGTGAACATTGTAATATTATTTCACCTATTACATGCCTTTATTCCTTTTTCCTTCTGTGAACTCTATGATTGGGAGAAGCATTGTCATACAACCACTGCAAATCAGCCAAACAGACTGAAAAAAACCACAGTTCACACAAAATAAAAATACCCACAGATGAATTACTTACTGAAAAATTTGGTGAAGAATTTTACAGACCAACCTGATGAATATTGCGAGCTGACAAAGGAAAAACTGTAATACTTGTCGCACTAAACTTTCACTAATAGCACTGAGTGAAGTTTCTCAGAGGAAACAAGTATTTATTGAAGGTACAATAACTTGTTTATTTAAAGTGTTTTTTGACTCAACACTGTCAGACTGAATTTTCTTGAACTTGTAAAATTATATTTTTAGACTATGACTAGTCACTATAATGAAAGGTAAAATACTATTAAATATATGTAAGTATTTATATTAAATACTTTTATTTTATCTTTCAGGGAAAAGAAAAATATTTCCCTTTTTCAAATTAGGCAAAAACTATTATTTTCCCATTTTTTTAATTCAGAAGCTGGAATGCCAAATCAGGTCTTTTCAAATTCTAAGTATAAATACAACTGTCCTCTCCTATTCACCATTCTCTTTCAGTGGAATCCAAAATGTATCCTCAAAACACCTACTTGACAAAATAAAAACGTTTTTCTCTTCACAAGATTTTTAATGGTGCAAAACCTAAAAGTATCCCTCAAATTAAGTAAGCCTGTTTAAAAATATATAAAAATTGGGTCACAACTCCGCCCCTTTTCCTCCCTCAGTAGCAGTTTAATTTCACAGTTAGTCACATGGGCTGTATTTGTAGGAATAAAGAGGCGCATCATCTGCAAGTGCAAACTCACTCCCAGAAGTTTAATCTTCCTCCATGGTAGGAATCATTTACAATGCGTCCAATTCCCTCCTGAACCACCACAGCTCGTATAATCACAGATGAAAATCCAGCAACCATGATTCCAACCTGGAAGACGTCTGTCCACACCACTGCCTTCAGACCGCCCTGCATGAGGAACAGCACATATCAGGTACAGCAGGGCAGCAGTACTCTTGCCTTTTACTCACATGCAACTACCATAAATGTTACTATCCCTGTTATACGTAGCAGATTAATTTCACCTTCTTCTTTAATAGAACTAATTCTATACTGCTGTCTTTAGGAATTGTATTCTGAAACATATTTGGGACATTCTGGCACTTTTTTGAAGTGCAGTAGAATTTACTTTGGGCATATACATAGTTTAATCCAGTATTTCCCTCATCACATAGCCTGTATCAAAAGATAAATTTGCAGACAGTGCCCATTTTACTTATATATATACAGTAGCACTAATGCCAGAAGGTATTCCATTCATATGAATAAAAATAAACATTATTTAATCCAACATCTGCAAATAAATTTGTCACTGAGGTTCCGTTTCATCCTTTCTAGACACTTCGTCAATTAGCACTAATTTAAAGACCAATCTGTTCATGTGTGCTACTTTCAGTGGCTCTATTCAGTGACAGACAGTACAGTTACAGTTGCAATAAGAAGGTGTCTGACAAATTACACAGTAAATCCTACTAGATCAGAAGAAAAACCACAAGAGGATTTTTAGGAAGGGAAATCTGTATTTTTCCTGTTTTTTCAGAAACAACAGAAGTGTGAATGTATCAAAACAGAAAAGGTTTGAGGTCACATAGATGCTGCCTACGCATCCAGAGAGGTCCCTGGGTGAACATGGCCCTGTGGCTACAGCTACACCGTGATATGTACTTCCATGCGGTAACATGATTATTAGGCTACTTTTTAATAAATTCCAAATTTGATGTGAGCAGGAGAAGGAACAGAACTTTTCTCAGCCAAAGGGCCCACATACCAGTGTGCAGTAGAAAGTGCAGACCACGCCAGTCGCCACCACTGCACCCCACAAGTCAAAGCCAGTGACTGAAAGAGAGGGAAATGGCACCAGTGTGAATGAGGCTCTAGGTACAAACCAATGAAGGTCGACTTTTCACTCCCAATCTCAATGTCGTAGGATGTAAAAATGGTGATGAATAGATTAGTGTGACTAAGCCAGGGGATTTGCCTAACCAGTTCTAAAAACAGATCTGGAAACTGCTAAAACATCAGATATATTTCAGGACCTAAGAAACTATTTGTCTTTAATGTGAATGCTGCCAAACAATACATCCAATATGTTTGTAGGTCCCAACTTAGGAAGATTTTAAAATACACGTGCTTCCTTGAAGCGCCTGGGTAGCGCCGCAAAGCCCCTAGGCAGGGATTTAAGCAAGTAAACAGTATGGGGGTTCTCCACAAGGGCAAGGTCATTCAGGCATGGTCTGGGAGAAATGCATCAGACTAAAAGCCTTTCTTTCATTCTTCTTTCTCTTAAGGATAATATGTTTACAACATACACTGTGCTGTGGTTGACATACAGGCTGTTAGTGCTCCAGCATGGCATGCCCGTGCGCTGCCAGGCAAGGCATACGGGGGCTTCCCAACAGATACCTCAGGCTAATGAGAACCACTGCAACAAAACTAATGAAAAACGTAAGTTCTTCTAGTCGGCAGCCAGCTAAATCATATCTTGGTTTAGTACATCTGTGCAAGGCAAATGTAAACATCAAAGACATAAAAACCATGGGGCTTACAGACTGGAGAAGACCAGCACAGACAGTGCTGGATTATTTCTTCCTTTTTGTTTAAGCAACAAGCCAAACAAAACAAAAAAATCCAATGAGCAAAAAAACTGTGACTTGATTCTAGCCCAAATGATTAATTTTAATTTGCATTTAGTTATTCCCTTTTCTTGACAAGCAGACAAATTAATTGTGTCAGATTACAAGTTTAGTTTTGTTCCATATAAAAGGTTTTTACCCTTTTAGAAATAAATGTGGCTCATTTTCAAAGTAGAGTCACTGTGAAGTAAAAAATGGAAATATTTAATTTTGTAAATATCACCACAAATATCTTAAGGTGACAAACACTTTGCTGTTGATTTGGTTTTCCTCGCAAAATGACAGACCACATTAAACAGTTCCAGGCAGCTCAAAACCACATTTACAGAACTTCCGCCTTGCTGTCATCTTGAAGAAGAGGACCCAGACAGAGGTATTAAATTCCTGGTTAATGTCTGCATTGCCTTCAAAATTTGCTTAGGTCTTCCTAAATTTTCTGAATGTAGCCATCTACAGGTATTGTATCAGAAATAGAGGAGATGAGAGCAGGTTTTCCCCAAAATCTGCTTTATAATTCCTTACAGGTAGGGATTAAGGAACCAGAATTACAGAGTTCCCATTAGAAGACTTCACAGTCAAGCCTCGAGCTAGATTTAAAAAAAAAAAA
>VWZG01011371.1:14009-36629 GCA_013396735.1 Grallaria varia
CCAGAACTATATGCAAAACAATTATATCAGTAGAAGAACAGTTGCAGCATACTCATCTTACCTTGATTTAGTGCTAAAGCTGGAGCATAGATGACAATACCAGTGTATAAAGTCTAGAACGGGAAAAAAGATTAACGATCAAAATAAATGTAAATTCCTGGAAAGGAGATTGCTTTCTGGAATGACTTCTTTTCAAGCATTTATGCGGTCTATATTTCCTAAATTTGTAACTGTTGACAAATAATTCCAATTAGAAGACGAATGACTGAGACTGATAAGATCTGCAGTCTCACAGCCTACTGCTCTTAAAACAAATACTAGGGACTCAAGTACAAAATCCCTCTTCATCTTCTCCCAGATTTTATAATTAACTTATTTGATTCCTTTAAAACTGCAAAAGGGGGAAAAATAAGTTAATGAGGTTTACACTTGTTTTGCCAATGAATCTACTACTATCTATTTTCTCAGTCTTGGGATCAATATGCCTCTCAGTATACAGCTCTAATGCATATGAGCAAGAACACAAAATACAAGACCAGTTAAGTCATTACAGATAGCGTTACAAGGAATTATAACCTTCATCCTGTAAGACAAAGCCATGTATGATTATCAGCAAATTCGTTTCCAACCACAGTAAAGGTACAGACAGATCAAGATGCTTCATCCACTTTTTGGGCACAATGGGACTCATACACTGATATCCTCTACAATTTTTGTGTATGTATTTGAATCTTGTTTGCTTTTTTACTGCCTCAAGTTCAGCTGTGACATGGGTCAGGAGAACACAGCTGGCATGTGCACAAGACTTGTGTGAAGGTCAGTGGTCTTGATTCAAAGGATCTAGATCACAGACAGGTCCTGAGCTGACTTGCATCAGCTTTCCATGGCTGGACTCTTCTGACTCCCTGATTTACAGTTATGGGACTTGGGCATGGAAAAACAGCAGAATCAGATGTCATCCAGGATTCAGCAAGCCTCTGTGAGTGTGGAATTTGCCCTAGGCACAGATGATAAACCAGAGCAGGGCTGCCAACCACTGGATTACTTGCTGTGCCAAGTCAAATCCAGTCCCAGAGGCACAGCTCTACCACATGGCCAGTGGCTACGGTGGGGACAGAGGCAAAAGAAAAATGGAATGAGCAGTACTCCAGCTATGGGAGGAAATCAGTATGGAGAAGCTGTTTCGCCCAGCCTGTCCTGGCACCCTGCTGCACACCTTCTACAAGCACATGCCAGAAAGGATAGCGTTCATGTGGCAGGTGCCACTGGGAAAATAGTTACTCCTACCTGTGTTCTACTGCCCCACTGTGTGTGTGTGCATGCTTGTTTCTCTCATTGCCATGAGTCCCCTCTAGATTTTCATATATAGCTTGTATGACAAGAAAGCTGCCACTCCTGACCAGTCCCTGGTGAATAACTCCTCAGAACTAGCTGCATGACTTCACAGACTGCTACTGACACCTGTCAAGCCCAGTCAATGTTTGACTTGCTGTACATACAGTGACTGTCAACACACACTGCTGAAACTTCGAATCATAGAATGGTTTGTGTGGGAATGGTCCTTTAAAGACAATCTAGTCCAACACCTCTACCATGGACAGGGACACCTTCCTCCAGGTAAGGTTGCTCAGGGCCCCATCCCACTTGACTATGAACACTTCCAGAGATGGGGCATTGTACTACTTCTCTGGGCCACCTGGTCAAGTGTCCCACCATCACTGTTGCAAATAAGTTTTTCTTTATACCCACTCTAAATCGACCCTCTTTCAGTTTAAAACCATTACTCCTTGTCCTATCACTACAGGCCTTGGTAAAAAGTCTCTACCTTTCTCATAAGCTCCCTTTGAAAAGCTGCAATAAGGTCTCCCTGCAGTCTTCTCCTCTCCAGGTTGAACAAATCCCAACTGTCTCAGCCTTTCTTCATAGGAGAGATGTTCCAACCCCCTGACCATTCTTGTGGCTGTCCTCTGGACTCTCTCCAACAGGTCTATGTCTTTCTTGTGCTGGGGACCCTGGAGCTAGATGCAGTACTTCAGGTGAGGTCTTACAAGAGTGGATTAGAGGGGGAGAATCACGTCCCTACTTCTTTTGGTGAAGCCAAGGATAGAATTGGCTTTCTGGGTTGCAAGCAGACATTGCTGGCTCATGCCAAATTTTTCATCCACCAGTATCTCCACGTCCTCCTTTGCAGGGCTGCTCTCAGCCAGTTCATCCCTCAGTCTCTATTGATTCTGGTAATTACCCCAATCCATGCACTTGAGTTAGTTGAACTTCATGGACCCACCCCTCAAGCCTGTCAAGATCCCTCTGTATAGCATCCCCTCCAAACTCATCCCCACTGTCTATGTCATTAATGAGGTATTACATAGTACTGGTTCCAGTACAGACAGCATTCATTACTGGTTTCCATTAGAACACATAGCTGTCGACTGCAACACCTTGGACGCAGTCATTAAGCCAATTCTTTTTCCTTCTAATAGTCCATCAATTAAAAACAAATTTCTTCAAGTCTGCAAATTCAAGAGATTCAGCATGAGAACTTGTGGCTTTCTCATACACAGCAAGTAAGTGTCAGAAACTTCGAACCATCAGAAATTAAAATTTGCCACAACTAGCATTGCATTTTTGTGTAAATTTAAATAGGACTGATATGATCTTTCCACTTCTTCAGCAGTTTTTTTTGGTTGTATTACTACGTATCTTGCCTTTCCCTTCTTTTAAGCATATGCCAATATTCAGAGAAGAGTTAAAATTACACCATTAAAATCTTAGTAGGTTTTCTTTCCTCACTATTATTTTATTTATTCAGGTTAAGCTGTCAGTGCTTGGCAGAGAAAGAAACGTATAGATCTTTAGTTAATTTCCTTGAGCACATATTTAAGTTGCGCAGAATTATTTTTCTGATCTTTGCAGGCAAAGATTATGCTTAGCTTTTCCCAACTTATGCAACTATGATGTCTTCATATTTGCTGATGAAACAGTGCAGGTTTCACACATGCTAGCACTCTACTTTTCCTATGGGCTTGTGTATCTATAAATGCCAGCTAAGGAGTACTGCTCAAATAAGTAATGAGCACAGCATCGGGAACCATCTTACTGGTGTAAGTGTGATTGCCCTGTAACTTCTGGTGTGCCTTAAAAAGTTTAAAAATGGACAAAAAGCAAGCATGTAACTTAAAGAGCCTTCTGATTGCATATTCATTTTAACTTTGAATTACCCCAAAAGTCAACTTAAAAATTGTGAAAAGAATACATTTTCATTTCTGGTGCATTTGGCACATGCTGACATTTAAAAGCTGTGGTCTCATACTGACTCCCTGAATGGACTAGATACAGAAAACTGTACCAACAATAATTTCAGGGACTGCTTTAACATTCCCAAGGGCAGTAATTTTCTCCTTCTCAGTTTGCGGACACCTAGTTTTTTTCCAGTGGTGGTGGTGCAAGCCCTTGCAGAGTAAACAACAGGTCCTGACAGCTTGTTTTATCACCTTTCACAGACCTTTGAAAATTAGTCAGACTTCGAGAATCCACACAACAGAGAATGAAAACTCCCACTGTAGATAACTGGGACACGTTTATAGTTTGAACCCATTGTGGGAATTTCCAGCAGGCAGGTGAACGATGCTCTTCGCACTGCTACCCTGCAGTGAAGGGTTGCTCATCTCTTAGTATGGTGCTAATGTCAAGTGACTGCTCTGGGTATTCAATAGTGCACCCAGAGACCCAAGAGGCAGGTAACTCAGCATTCGCTCCCCAACTCACTGCTTTGGAGCAGAAAGGGCTTTGTTTCTCCTGCTCCCAGCCACCCAGGCACTGCGGTAACCTCATCAACTGCTCAGAGAAAATGGCCACTTACAGTCAACCAAATAATGCGGGGGGTGGGGGGGGCAGAGACCACAGAACAGCTTTGAGCTTTACTTGCCGTTTGTATAATGAAGAGGACCGTTCCACAGAGGCGCAGATATTTATTAAATCGAAGTTCTAGATACTGCAAAGGAGGAGAAAAAACAAATGTTTACATGGAAATTTGGCACTATTGATAGGAATGAATCCATCACTTCATTACAACGAAGCAATGAGCAAGACAGAAAGAGCATAGCATTGTTTTCACATTTTCATGAATGGTCAAAACTCCTAGAGTCACCTTGATTGAGAACTCTTTCAACTTTATTTGGAAGTTTTTTTGCAGACCTCATCACTGGGTAATGACACACAAGTGAGGTAGACTGTAAGCTAGTCAGTATACAGTGGAGTCTACAGAAAAGACCAGGATGTATTATCACAAAATCATTGACTATTCTGAGTAGGAAGTGACAAAGATCTGTAAGAACCAAGTCCAACTCTTGACTCTGCACAGCGCAACCTAAAAGTTGGCAATGATGTACCAGCAAACAACAGAACCCACTTGTGTTGTGAAATCAGAGAGAAAAAGAAAACACTGTGCTTATTCCTAAGTCTTAGTTGATTTGGAAACTCTGGCATTATGCATGTCCATCTGAACTACCGCGAGAGAGGGTTTTCAGTGATCAGTGGCTTCTTCCCCTGGTAACCCCACCTTTCAGACTGCCCACGGCAGCCTGCCATATTCCACTGGTAAGTCAAAATTCAGCCCTTTGTGAAACAGAAATCCTCATTTTTCTATCTAGCCTGAGATAGCACAACCTCTGAATGAATTTGTTATGCTGTAGGATAGATTTCTTCCTACCATCTGCCCTAACAACTCTCTTGGTGTGTGGTTGTACAAAAGGGATCTCATTTGTCTTACAGTCTGTTCAACTGACACAAACACAGAAGCATCTCAACGTGCTCACTCATGAACTGAGCATCTAAAACATGATCTATGAGCATGTCCATGGAAGGAAGCAGTCCTGAATCCCTGGACAGACACAAAAAGTTGTTAGAACTCTGAACTCTGTCCAGAAAAGATGTATCTTTTATAGGTGCATTAATTTGATTCAACCCCAAGATAATCAGTGAGTTTCGAGTCATAATTATAAGCCTTTACTTAAAAATACCCTATTTAAGTACTATCATGACAGTTCAAAGATTAGTAGTTTAAAACACATTGGAAACCACCAGAGATTTCTGTTGGTGGACTCTTATCTAAATCCACCAATGGAAATCTTGTTTTCAGCCTCCAGTGCTGCAACACCTCTGTTCAGTGTAATAAAATGCTAAAGACCAAAGTAGCTAGTCAAGGACTTTCACCTGTACCGATGCTCCTTTCCCAAAGTACTCTGAAATCTGCAGCTAGGAATTATCTCCATGCAGGAAAATAAACAAGTTGCACAGATGTCCTGAATCAGAAGAAAGTCTTGACCAGATGTGTCCCCAACCCAAAGCAGTCAGACTTGATTTGTGATTGACCCCCCACCCCAAATGTCTCTGCCATGATGGCTATAGGTTTAACACACATGCTGAGCTGAAGACCAGCTCAACCTGATTTTGGTGGAAGTAAGAAAAGTCTCACAGACACAGAGCATTTGCTGGCTTCCCTGTATATGCATGATGGAGAAAACATTCAATAGTGTAAACAGCCTCAGATGGCAAGGAGCGTCCCCAAAATCTCTAGGAACAGCATAAACATATACTCTGCCAAAGGGGGACTTTCATGATTGCATCGAAGCTTAGAAACCAGTCTGGTGGGAGTGTGACGTGAGAAGAGAACTCTGGTTTCTATAGTAGATGCTCTTGTGCTCTGGTCTTGGTATATTAATTACACAAGATTAATGACCTGTCACCATCCAAGCTGCATGAAGATTAATCCAACTACTGAAATGAGTGAGGAAACAACTCTGGCATGACGCACAGCTCCTGAGGGTTGAGCATCTCCTCTCTGCAGAGACAGTGTGGCAGACTTGGGGACAGAGCAGGTGCCAGCCTGCTCTCAGGAGCGTGGTGATACAGGACAACACTGAGTGCACAGAATTTGGGGGAAGAGATGAAGGGCAGACATGTAGAAAGCAGACATGAGAAGCCCCCCAAGCTCCCTAAAGGCTGGGGAAAGGTTCCTTCCACTCCACCTTACCTCGTAGGTGCTGGTAATGCCCAGCTTGTAGAAGACAGGCAGGAAGATTTCAGCACTGCACAGCACCACCAGGGCGTAGGTGATAGCAAAGATGCAGAAGATGGCACCATAGCGATAGATTTCTGCAGGGGTGCCCAGCACGGTGACGGCTGACATGAAGCTGGCGGTGAGGGACAGTGCAACCGGGAGGGCACTCATGCTGCGGCCCGCCATGAGAAAGTCATTCGATGTCTTCTGCCCCCCTCCCACGAAGGCGTAGTAGAGTCCAATGACGGCTGAGACCAGCAGCATGGCCGCGAAGACCACATAGTCCCAGACGGTGAAGCTCGCCATTCTACCAGAGGGGCTCGCCCTCGGAGCCAAGGGTCTGCCCCCAAATCAGAGGGGCGGCTGCTGCCCCGCAGAGCTGGCGCAGGAGGAAGAAGATGGGGACGGGCCCCCGGGGAGGTGCCCCCCGCGGGAGCGGGGCAGGTGCGGCGCGATGCGCACCACTGGGACAGACGCGGCGCGGTGCTATGCGCGGCGGTGTTCCCCGACGGGGCAGGTGCGGCGCGATGCGGAGCGGCGCGATGCCCCCGCCGGGGCCGGAGCAGCTACTGCGCGGTGCGATGCACACCACCGGGACGAAAGCAAAGAGGTGCGGAGCGGTGCGCCCCGCGCAGGTCTCCGCCGTGTGTCTCCGCGGGGCGGCAGCGCGCTGTGCCGGCAGCAGCAGAGCGAGTGCCGGAGCCGGGACGGCGGGCGGACCTTATACGGGACCGCTGCCCGCTCCTCCCCGCGGCGGTGCGCGCCCCCGCGGAGCCAGAAGGGGCGGCGATCGCCGCAGCGCTGCCCCGGCCGGGCAGGGCCATCGCAGCCCGCCCCGCGCCTCCGCGCCCTGCGGCGCCCATGCTGTGGCATAGGGCACGACGGCAGAGCCCCGCCTGAACGCGGTTACACCGCACGCCTGGGTCCAGGGCTTTTGGAGGGAAGACATTTCACCTGGGATTTCCCCAGGGTGGGGAACCTACCCTTTCTCGTTAGCATATGCCACCATCTCTCCAAATGAAGACGGTGAAAATATGGTTAAGTATATACATTTCCATGGGTTGAGCAATCTGGAAGGTAACTCACTGAATAAGATTTACCAAGACGAGTTGCTAAACACTGCCGTTGTGTAACAGGGAAGCCCCCCTACCTGCACTGTGCTCACGGAAGTTTTACTAAGTGTCTTCAACTAATTGCAGGTTCAAGAGTCAAAGTCCATGTGAATATCACAAATGGAGCTTCACATACCTTACTCACAGAAGAATACATCAAAAACACCTGTGGGATTTGAAAGCCATAGATGTCAGGCGATGGAGATATGACGGTTTCTATAGCTAGCAGCACACACAGGATTGACACAGCAAATACCACATTTGGCCACTGTGCCGTACATTAGCAACCCCAGATGGGGAATGAAGATGAAAGGATGCCAAAGCTGACTTAGATGGGCTTGAAAGCAGCACAGCCACACACAGCACACCTTGCAGCAGGGCTCAGAAGCTTTGCACAGTAGCTTTCCATCCTGAGCTGTACATTGGCAAAGTGTTATGCTGGAGGTGATTTCCTAGTAAAAATCAGTACCAGCTTGAGGATTAAAAATTCTTCTGTTTTCCTTCATGGAAGGGATATTAGATCTCCTTCCTGCCCAGCCTTTCTTGGCTCTTATCCACAGGTGGATTTGCTGGAAGCAGTCTTTGCTGCAAGTGCCCTTGGTTCAGCTCGAGGTGCTCTGACCTACCTGCATCTGACCATTTTGAGACCTGGTTTTCAGCAGCCTTCTGTATCTTAAACAGAAATGAACGATCAGACACCTGACAGCCAAACCCAAATCACAGAGCACTTCCCTCCCCTTGGGAGCTCTGGTTTTGACAGGTCTGTCAGAGTTATTTCTGAGTGCGTGTTGGAAGGAGGGCATGCAGGTGGAAGTCTGGTCTGGCAGGATTATTAAACTGAGCTGTGAAATCATGTCTGTGTTGGTCTGGACTCTTGATGCTATCTGGGAGTATGAATGTCCCTGAACAGACAGAAGCTGTCCACTGTGGTGCAAGTGGCATGTCCTAATCTCACCACAGCAGGTTGGGGCATCAGTCTCTCTGGCCCAATTACTCTCTAATTACTTACATGATGAGTAGCAGCTTCCAGATGTCCTGCTGAGGAAGAACGAAAAAGAAACTTATTCTCTACACCTACCAATTAGGCTATTGATTTATTGATCATCTGAGGTGGTTGCCCTAAATCAACTTTTGACAACATGAAAGACAAGAGACTTTTCCACCAAAACTTCAATCAAAACTAGAACCTTTCCATTCAGTGAAATGAACTGGTGTTGTCTGGTAAAAGTATTTGTTTTCAAAAAACACAACCCCTTTCTCGAAGGAGGGACATAAACAGGCTCTTGCCCAGACCCACTGCTTGTGCTGTTCAGAGCTTCATGCTCAGTGTCCCTTGTTTGCACTCTTTCAGGAGTTATGTTGCTGAAACCATTCAAACAATGACATGCATTTAAAGTATTAATTACAAGGATTAATACAGTTTTGATTCTGCTTCTTTATCATTTTTGACATAATGTAAACACAGCAAGTGATAACATGTATTGGAAAACAAATGTTTCTTAACTGAAACACAAGCAGCTATGAGGAAATGCACATCACTCTGGTTTCAGGTGGCATCTTTGGTTCTTTTAACAGTAGTGTTAAGCAAATTGTCTTTCAAATGGTGTCATGACCAATATGGCAAGAAAGGCTGGATCCTCTCATGTGAATGTTTCCATTTTTGGAACCAGCAGTGAATCTGTATGATGCCCATGTTCTAAATCACAGCAACTGGTCTTGGAGAACAGGACTAAATGTTTTTCTTCTGGATTTTTCACATATCGAATCAAATTAGCTCCATGAGGTTGTACTGTGTTACAGAGACAGAACTGCAAGTATTTGCTTTTTCTCATTGCTACAATGGATATGTAAATGCCTGCCAAACTCAGAGAGCACATTTCATTGTCTTCTTTCAGCACCTTGCCCCGTCTCCATTGGGTCTTACGTAGTCTCTCATCCACTGCCTCTGTGACTTTGTTCTTCTGAGATCCGCTGACATCAGTGGGATTCAATGTTTAATAGCAAGAACAGTAAGATTCACATTTCTTCAGCACCTTCAAATTAAAAAGGCCATGGATCTGACTAAACAAACCCCAGGCTGCCCCATGGGGTCCAAATGGTTCCTACCTTGTCATGGTATTGGGCTCATTTCCATTACTGAACACCCTCTATGAGGTGTTGGTGAAAGTGTCTGTATTGTTTGGAAGAACACTCCCTCCCTGCTCCTTTGCATGTGGATGGACCCCTGCATTGGGAGATTGGTGAGATGGATTTCCTTCTATATAGAAGACAAACATATTGAGCCCTGCACTTGGAGAGGTGCTGCCCACCTCTCTGAACTAAGTTGAGTGAGAGGTTCTCCTGCTAATAGACAAATGTGGCCATGGGCAAAAACAACTGAGAGGTAGGGGAGCACTGGAGGCCTGGGAAGCACTGGAGGCCTGGTGACCACTGTTCAGCAGTGACTCTTTGCAATTTGCCCTGGCAACCTGGGAGCTTTCCAACTTCCAGTAATTCCTTGCTTGAGAGTGCAGTTTCAGACTGTGTGGGGTTCAGCTGTACCTACATCAGCTGAGCTCAGTTTGCAGATGAAGAGCAATTCATGCTCAATTTTACTCCTGTGTACTGCCGGGACTGAGTCTGGAAAACTGAACTCTGTTCTCTTCTGCTTACACACGGATCACTTTGGAAACCTTGCCAGAGAACAGCTGGCTGTTGGTGAAAACAAACCAATAACATAATTTCAATACAGTATCTGCACAAAACTAATTTTTGGCCTTTTTGTACTCAATTTGGCTTTTTCTGGGAACAGTGTTATGATTTGTCATTTTGAAAAACTGTTTATTTTTGTTTGGATTATTTATTAGGGAATCAAGGGTGTGGGATCATGCTCTCTGTGTATACATACATGTATGCAAGTGGAAGATACTTGTCCATCTAATGACCACAGAACACCATGACAAAATCTACAGAGAGGTTGAGGCCTCAGAGATATTAAAGAGCTACCAGTTGCATTAAAGTAGATGGGGGGAAAAAAACAAGGATCTCCCAAATGTTCTTGTTGAAAGGAAGACTGCAGTAGGAGCTGAACCTCTTAGGTTATGATGAAACCATTTAAGAGAAGGATCTTTGAAACACCCAACAGCAGACAAAGCTTCCCATCTTCTTAAGTACACAAGCCAACCAACACTAAGACACAGAGATACGGGGATCCAGGTTCCATTTACTCCTCTGTTCATGGAGCTACCTGTTAAATTTCCTTTACATCATAGCTATTATTAGGAATAGCATATCGAAATTAATCACTGACTCCTAATTAGGCAGTCTGATTTTTCTTACAATGCAATGCTTTAAGTCAAAATACACTTCTTTTACTTATGGAAGATTTTGGTTGAAGCAGCTGCTTCCTGCGCAGCATCACTAATCATCTTGAGAAGCCTGCTTACATTTTGATGTAAAAGAAGCTCATTGCTGATGGTGTTTCATATTTCTGAAGATCATTTAGTATTTGGCTACACCTTAATCCGTTCTGCTTGCTATGCTTGTTTTGAATTGCACAGCCTAGTTAAGCCCCTCACCATCTCTGACTTTGCTCCTCCTCTCCTGGTCTAATGCTACTGTTGTGGTTTAATCCTAGCCAGCAGCCACGCAGCTGCTTGATCACTGCCTGCTCCCCAGCCTGCAATGGGGGAGGAGAATTGGAAAAAAAGAAACACAAAACTTGCAGGTTGAGATAAGAACAGTTTAATAAGTGAAACAACATAAAATATAGTAATAATAATAATTAGAAGAATGACAATGATAATTTCAATGAAAAGGAGGGGGGCGTGGATGAAATCCAAGTGAAACAAGTGATGCACAATATAATTGCTCACCACCTACTGACCAATGCCCAACCTGTCCCTGAGCAGCAATTAGCATCTCCTGACGAACTCCCCTCAGTTTATATATTGGGAATGGCATTCTGTAGTATGGAATATCCCTTTGGCCAGTTTGGATCAGCCATCCTGCCCATGCTCCCTCCCAGCTTATTGTGCACCTGCTCACTGGCAGAGCAGAGGAAACTGAAAACTCCTTGACTTAGGGTAAGTTTGACTTAGCAACAACCAAAACATCAATGTGTTACCAACACTAGTCTCACACTACATTCAAAATGCAGCATTGTAGCAGCTACTAAGAAGAGTATTAACTATCCCAGCCAAAACCAGGAGAAACCTTAGAGAAATCTTCCACAGTTTTATTTAGTGATTTTTGTAGCTGTCTGTTGAAACACTTTTTTTCAGCTCTTTTTCTGGTAATAGTGTTAGGACATGACGGAATGGTCCTGCAAAGGTATTCAGAGCAGTATCACAATCAGTATTCCTTGTGAAATTTGCCATGAGTTCCCTAGAAATAGTCATCTAACACCTGTATTTTGCGCACTGGGATTTTCCTGTACAAAGATTCCTGAAGTTGTTACCTCCTTATTTCCAATACCACCAGGGTACATTTCCAAGCATCTTTTTAGAAGTTTCTTTCCAACCAGTACTTTTATAGAAGCCCCTTTTGCACAGACTGTATGCTGATGCTGATTGCACAAGGGTGCAATGGCATTTGCCGTTGTCTTCTGCCTTAAAACAGCACCATAAATATAACAAGTTAAGTATCAAGAAGCATAGTTCCTTAATTCTATGGCTGTAGCATTTCCAATTCTCATCCTATCCAAATCCTGTATTTGAAGACATGTAGATTTGTGAAAGGTCTTTTCTTCATGGGAAGTCTTGCAGAGTAACAACTTGTTCACTTGAAGTGCTTGTGCTGGCATGCTTAGCTTGTTTGGCACACAAGGACAGAAAGAGTGACTTGCAAAGAAAGAGATCAACAAGGAGAAAAGAGCCAAAGAGAAACATAAAAGTCCTGGTTTATGTTGACATTTTGAATGAAACCTTCTCTAGTTGTTTGTTTTTAATATTTTTGCATTCCACTGAAATTTGAATGAATGCAGTTTGCAAGCAAAATACTTTACATGTGAGTGCTTAATGATCTTGAGAAGGAAACTTCAGGTTGTGTAACCACCTAATACCAACACACCTTTTAATATCAATAGTCAGTGCCTCACAATTGAAGGAAGTACTTAAGTTAGCCTTGAATACTGAGCATTTATATCTGAATGATTTGGAGTCTACAATGCATTTTCTTGAGAATTCTCCTCTTTCATTTAAAAGAACAAATTTCAAAATTTATTTATGGGTTGTGCATGCAGTGAGATGTATCATGCATAATTATTTGCTCAAGAGAACAATTAGTATGGGAATAAAATTGTGGTACAGATTTTACTTCTTTAACTCAAATAGATAAATAAGTTACACACTTGAACTTTATTCTCATGGCTTTGGGATCTTTTGTTTGTTTAAGGTGTTCAACTTTGCATCAACAGAATTACAATTCAACTAGTTTGCTTACTTGAAGTTAATGTATGAGAAAGGGCTGTCAAATGTTCACCAGAATGATCAACAAAAAATTATTTTCTTTCTGAGTAGCTTTTTTAAATTTCTTTATTTTATTTCTGTTATTTCCTTTTTTTCTACTACCTGCTATCCAAACTATCTCAGCCCGCATGTTCTAGTTGGTGTTATTTGGATATGTGTTTGCCTTAGGTGTACAGTGTAGGTACTTTGGTTTATGCAGCTTGGCTCCCTACTGGCAGAGAGACAGGCTCCTCAGAAAAAAACTTTGTGCTTTGATATGCTCCCTGGAGGAGCCTGTGTCTTTCCATTTTCTACAGAGGAAGCCTCTGGAAGAAAGCCTGCTAACTTTGGCACTTAAAAACGCTCTGAAAAATGATCCCTGCCACTGTCCCAGTATCCTAATTAGCTTGTCTTTTTTATTATTTTGATTTATTTTTCCATTCATACTCCAGTGTCTATCAGCAGTTCTGACATCTCCCTTGTTATCTGCCTCCCATCCTTCTTTGTAATTGCTACTACTAAATTCCCTGTGCTCCCTCAGTCCTTTCATACCCGTCTCCTCATATTAAGAACTTTTCTTTTTCCTCTCTCTCATTTCTTCTGCCAGATTCCCTTTTTTTTGGACTCACAGTCCCAAGAGGTATTTCCCCCAAAATTGCTGTTTGCTGTCCAGTTCATTCTTCCAATTTTTTAGTGACTGTAGGAAATTACTGCCTTGCCTCTCTTTTAAACCCCTTTTTGATTCTCTTTAGTCCCTCTTCTATGCTCTGTCAAGGCTGCCCTTGCTGGAGATCACACAGACACATATATTGTTTGGAAGTGTTTGAAGGCAGTTATGCATATTTGCACCAGCTCCACGTGTTTAATTGGTTTGTTTGTCAGACATCCTCAAAGCAACATCCATCAGCAACAGTAGATAAGAAAGGAGGTTTTTCCCTCAGGTCCAACCATCTGCATCTGTTGACTTTGGTTTGGTTTGTTTCTTCTGTTTTCCTCTATGAGACTCATTGCACTTATTTCTGATGCTATCTGGACATTTCGAATAGCAAATCCCTGGGTTTTTGAGAGTGGAAATGCTGCCAGTATCCTTGGTCTCTCCCAATATGCTACTGGGACACACCATAGATTTTTTGGCCTCTTGTACCTGCAGTCTTATGGCTATTGCAGCATGTTGAGGAGTGGTGGGTGATCTGTGGTGGGTGGGGGACAGTGGATATGCATCATATGGATTTTCCATGACCCAGCTCCATGGGAAGGGTACTTTACTAATCCAGGCACACTAAGACTTTTAAAATTAATGTCTGTTATTTTAGGGTATTGCTATCCAGTGTTAGCATGCATTCAAATAGTCTACTGAGTGGGGTTTGATGAAAATGTGGATTTTGGGCTAAGGCAATGGGGAAGAAATAATAATGTTAACATGCATTTCTGAATATGAAAAAAGAATGGATCCAGCATCATAAAGCCTCCATAGCTTCTGTGCAGTCACGTTAATACCTGTAATGGAAATGCAATGTGATAGTGTTAGTGATTTGCGAACTTGGGGAATGCCTTGATGCACAAGGAAGCACAGAGCTGAGGAGAAGCACTTAGGCTGAAGTTGGTTTTAAGGGAACCTATCTCTTGGTACAGCAGATGACCTGTATCTGTACAGTACCGTTAACTGATCACCATTTTAAAGGGGCTCATTTCATCTCACTTCCAGAGAGGCACTGGTTGCACCATGCAAGTACTCTTCTTCCACCGTCTATGAACACCAGGTAAAATATAGCCCTCTGTGCAGCCAGTGGCTATAGCCAGAGAGGTGAACTGCACCCTTGTGGTAGTGCCTGCCCAGTTCAGGCAACCAGGTCTTTATCTGCTTCAGTGTCTTTTGGGTTTCTTTCCTCAGTTGGAGGATGATGCTCATTTCTACTTCCTTTATTACTGAAGTGTCAGTCTCCACCTAGATATCTTTTGCACAGGGATCTATTGTTTCAGTATGTTTGTTTTACCAGTTGTTTCAATGGCTCCTATTTGATTTGATCATAAATTAGACCCACAAGTCAGTATTAGGAGCAGCAGCAGGGTCTAAAAGCTTATTCAAATCTTGTGGTAAGAAGGGACAGTCCAATTTCTTTCATTGGTACTATCAATATCTCAACAGTCAGAGAATCAAAGAAATTTTGCATTTCTTCCTCCAGAGAAAATTGTTTTCCAAGTAAAGATGAGTTATGTCTCCTCATAAGGTTTTTACTGCAGACATGGACTCATTGACAGAAACTTCAGTTGCTAGGAGTTAAGAACACACACATCTGAGGTGTCCCTGAAAGTCCTACTGCAGTATGACTAGGGACATTGTCTAGAAGTGGGAATGATTCTGGTGGCAAATCCTTCTTCTTCTGGTAACATGGAGTTTTGGAAACTAACCAAAGAATCTAGTAAATTTTTGAGTGTTTTTTTTTTTGTGTGTGTTTTTGTTTGTTTTGTTTTGTTTTGTTTGTTTTTGTTTTTGCTTGGTTGGTTGATTTGGTTTGATTTTTGTGGTGGGTTTTTTCCTTCTGTTTTATCTATATAAGTTCTGGAAATTTCTCATGAAATTGCCAGTACCAGCAGCTTATGACACAGTGAAAGTGGCAAGAAGAGCAACTTTGTCTCTTGATGTTGTATAAGTTCTTCCACTTTCCTAAGCTATCCACAAATATTTCATCAAGCAGTACACACCAAAATTAGACTGCTTCCTATCAGTCTCAGCTTAAGACTATGTATCAGTTTAAATGGTTTTTCCTTACAGTGCTCTGCAGAAATGAGATTATTAGACCTTTTCTTGAGAGTTTGAGCTTTTGTAAACTATGCCTCTTGTATCTATGAGATCAGGAATGGGTAAGTGAGGTACTGTTTCTACTGGAACCTGAGAGCAAAGTTAGAGATGCATGAATATTATGACAGCTTAAACTTCCAATAAGAAAAAAAATTAGCAAATTAATTAGCTAAAACATCAAATCCAGGTACCTAAATTTTGGATCTATGTTGTATGTCTGAGATGGATACAGAGATAGAAGAACTGTATCAATTGCTTTGTGTGTTACCTTCAATTCTATGCCAGGAATATCCCATTCATTTCAGTAACAAAATGATGAGCCTGGCCTTCTTTTCCCCTGAACATCATGCACAGATGACTTTACAAATTTAAAGGCAGAAACCATTTGAGAAAGGAAATATCCCTGACTACATCTTTCTGTGATTTTGTGTTTTCTACAATCAGCTTCTCAGCCTTATTATGAGAAAATGCCATCTTTATTGATTTAGTATTTCCTCAGTGGCCTTATACAGATAAAAGAACTGATAAAGACAGAGCAAAAGATGAGAAAGAAAATTGTATATGGGAAATGACAATGCTTTTGAGGGAACCATTTCCTTGTATGCACCTGTTTCTAAGAGATTTTTATAATTTTCCATTTTGCCTTTTTTGGAAGGTTTAACATGCCCTTAGAACTTACAGTTGTGATCCCTCTGCCCCAGTTCATCATATTATACTGTTGTTTCAAGATTCCAAACAAGCAAGAGGAGATTTGGGAGCATAGCTTCAGATTCACTGCTAAAGGCTTTATGCTTTGTTCCTGGACATGCCAAACATTCAGGTTTCATGACAGTTGTCTGAATTTTGAGTTAAATGGTAAACAGATTGCTAGTAGTCCCAGACACACAACAGATAGCCTGAAATCCAGATGGTCTCTGTCAAATCCAGCTGCCACTCATTTTAGTGGTGAGGGGGAAATGCAGGAGAGCATTCACATCTCTTTGGGGGGACAAGACTCCATCCTCCCTTTTAATTTTCTTTGCAATGCCCCATGTCCCCTGTGAATCTTCCTTCTGCAGCTTTTATTGCTGTTGCTTTCAACAAGGCTGTAGCCAGTTCTGCTGCTGTGACAGAGCAGTTGGATGAAGAATAACAGCAGTGGCCACTACTGCAAACTTCTCCTGTCCTTGGCCTATCTGTATAAATGCTGTCTGTGCAAAAATTGGGCTCTTTTTCTTTCTAACACAAATTAAAGATTTCTTCTCCAGCCCCCGCCACAAAAAAACCAAAACAAACAACAAAACCAACCAACAAACACACACAACCTAAAAAAAACTCCGGGGGGTGGGTTCCTACTGGGCAGAAAACTTGGAATAGTACCAGTTGGCATGAACCAAAATTGTGCCAGGGATTGTGTTGAGAATTTATTGGTGTGGATGATCGCTGGGCTCTGGCACTCTTCAGTTTACTTCGAGAGATGGAGCTAGTGCAGCCCACCTATTCCAGCTCCACAGCAGAACCCTGACATGCAATAGAGAGTCACTGGCCTAGGTGTCTCAAGGGGTTAAATCAGTTTGTCAGTGCCCCTTTCTGTGAGGGAAGTCCCTAAGTTCAGGATATTTCAGGCATGGATGCTTACCCCCATACCCAAATACCTTCAGAAGTCTGGGATCTATAGTATAGCTCCTTGTCCAAAACCCTCTCTGATCAGCAAATCTAAGGGTAGGTGAAACTCACCCCATGACTCAGCTAGTATTGACCTGGAGTTACATTATTTACAGAATCTCTGTGCTTCAGGCATATTAGAAAAAATGTGGCCAAACAGTTCCACCAGATTGCAGAACAGGATTCCAGTATCTTGTCTGCTTTGATTTTGAAGTGCTCTCAACAACATCGTACATAATCTTGTGGGGTTTTCTTCCGTAAGGCAAGGCAAAATGCCAGCTAGAAGCCGAGGAGAAAACTGGCAGTGAAAATATGTCATTGTGTTTCAAAGGGCTCTTCTTACTTTCCAGACAAATTAAAAAAGTATAAATCTATTTCCTTCAGTTGAAAGAGTACACCAAAGTGCATGATGCACTTCTATGACCTGCCTTCAAACTCATGCCAGCTTCCCCCTAGATGAGGATTTTGGAGAGCTCCTGTGATGCAGCAGGTCTCTAGCTACATGCACCTAGCCTGTGCACCCCAAGCTGTTCTGTGGGATGAGTCGAGATAAGCAAAGAGAAGGGCTTCTGGGTTCACAACCAAGTCAGATAACTGTCACTACTTTAAGGCTCTGGTTACTTATTTAGTGTCTTTAATCTTGATTAAGCAACCTAGCTTTGAGCATCCAAGCTTGGAAGTTTTTTGGCTAAATTCACAGGTTTTTCTGTTAATCTATTAGCCTGCTATATTTAATTTTGATAACGAAAATCTTCTCACAATGTGAGAAACTTCTTTTCTGGCACAGCTCCACCATGCCTGTATGAATATAGTAGAAAAATGAAAATTTGATCTTACACCTGTGCATCTATGCAATCTGCAATACCCGAAGGTTAAAAATAGGCTGGCTTGGCTGCTCATTGACTTGTGCCAAGCAATACGTCCTTTAGGTTAGAGACTCAGTGTCATACAGACTTCAAGAGTATGCATTGTGCTTTGATTAATACACATAAAAATATTATGGAAGTAGGGCAACTGTATTAGTTTGAATACTGTGTTTTTATGTAGTTTTTGAGCCAGGTCATGGGGGGCATCCACAGGGTCAGTTGCAGATATGCACATATAATGAGGTCATCCAGATTTTCAGAGGCTACCAATTCTGAGGCACAATTAATTTTATTCTGATGCAATTGTTTTTAAGTACAAGAATGTGCCTAGATGTGCAGTGAATATAAAAGGAGCCTGAAGTTACTGCTCACAGGCAGACACGCATTGTAAACATGTAGGCTATTTGAGATGAGTTCTGCCCTGTGAGACCATCCTGTGTTAAATATTGAGGTATTTTGCTCGAATTACTATTATTAGGCTAAACTGACACATTTCCAGAGGACAAGCCTGCTTTGCTTCTACACAGAGTGGCTCTGGTTCTTGCTGAGTCCAGCAAATAGATTTTGGATGGCAGGACTAAAAAGGCCAGGAATGGACGAGACATGGGAATCTTAGACCTGTCTCAGAAATGCTGATGTATTACAGTCAGGGACTGGTGGCTGTAGCCTACAGTGAGTGTTTGAAGAAGTCAGATCTGCATAGTGACTACTTTGATAGACGTCCACGTGCTGTTTTACAATGGTTTCCTCTATGTGCCTCTACAAGTATTACTACCAATAAGCAATTGCTCTTCAGAAGGCCATCTGCTTTAAGGCCAACTGCTTTTAATTTTTGATGCCTTTAGCATGGATTTCTGAAGGAGAATTGCTGACAGGGGCCATCAGATAATCAGGGTGTTGGAACTGGGGCCTGCCCAGAGATGGGAGAACCACATATCTTCCTGGAAAAGTAAAAGAATAAGGCCTGAGGCTTGAGCCATTGCAGTCAGAGAAGAGTGTATGTAGTAAGCATATTGTTAACATAGCTGCAGCTCATACAGAAGTGGGGAAGGGACCTTCTGGGGGACTGAACCTTACCAGCTGAGATGACAGACCTACTGTCATGGCCATACTAGTATTGATAGCTGGGTTACTACCCAGAGGTTCCCTCAGATGTATCTCCAAGTGCGGTAAGCAGCGCCAGCTGAAATGCACTCCATGAGTAGTTAGTTCTTCCATCCAAAACCTCTCATGAACAGCAGCAGCTGCAGGTCTATCTAGCCAGTTTCACTCTTCTGAGAAGCTGCCAGTTTGCAAACACAAAGAAGCATTTGTAATCTTTTAAAAACTTCCTCTAATGACTTCTGTTTTTGCTGTTCACAACTCTTCTGCAATAGGCAGATCACACCTGAACTCTTCTCTCTGTTACTTTACATGAACATTAGATGTTGCTCATTTCTTTGGATGATTTTGTAGCACATACATCCCACAAAGTGCTATAGCTCTGCAAGGTGCTATTCATAATGGAAAGAGAGATCTTGTGGACTGTTTTCCACAAATAAAAAATATGTAGGAGACATACTAGGTGAACTTGCGAACCGCTTCTGGAGGGTTATTTGTGCTCTTAAACAGTTGCATATTGGTTCCTAAGCTCTTTTGTGAATCTAGAGCTCTCCACATGTTTTTATCTGCACTTTCTCATGGGGATATTTGGGCTTGAGATCACTTATGCCAACATTTTTCCACTCAAGTGCCTAAATTAGGTATTCTCTTCCCACTTAATGCAAATGCCTGAAGTCACAGGTGCTGAAGCGAGCACGTTCGCCTGGCTGTCCAGATGGCTATCATGTTAATGGCTTATTGCCTGCCTGTGGGCAGCTTTTCTGGATGCACCTGGCAATGTCTAACCTGGTGGAGCTGGTCAAAGTTGTGGGTCCCTACGTGCTCCTAACAGTGAACTTCAGTAGTGCTCAAATCTGTGCCTGTGTGTGAATAACCTGCAAGCCTGGCCTGGAGCTGCCTGTAACAGGCAGAACAGGCAGCCTAAGACAGGACAAATTCCCAAGCTGTGTGAGCTGCAACCCAAAGCAGTTGGATGGTTCTGAGCTGTTGGTACTACAGCTGCCCAAACCAAAGCTTCTTCCGACGGTCAGTTCCGCTCCCATTTCACAACACACGTTCTTCACCTCGTGCAACTGCACCCACAGGCAGAAGCTCCCACAGGCCCGGGTATTGCAGCGAGTGATGATCAGTCCCTGAACATTAGCCGTTGTGCAAGGGTTTGGTTTGCATGTACTTTGCTTGCGATGAGCTGCCTTTATTTTTATTATTATTTTTGAGGTCCGGCCAAAAGTCCGCACCAAGCTCAGGGAGCCGGGCAGTGGCCGCTTCGTGCCGAGGGCTGCGCTCTCGCACAGACCGCCCTCGCCGCGGCACCGATCCGCTCTCCTCGGGCCCCTGGGCCTTCCTCGGTACCGGGGTGCCCCGGCCCTCCGCCCGACATCACAGCGCGGACAACGCTAGGGCGCGGCTGCTCCGCCCAGAGTGCGCGGGGAAACGCCGCCCACGCCAAGGCAAGACGCGGACAGGTGTCCTCCCCACCCTCCCTCAGGCGCTGTGCCAGCCTTTCGCTCAACATCCGCCGCCCGGCCCTGGCGCCCGCCCCTTCCGCCGGCGGGCCCGCCCCTGCTCCCGTGAGCCCGCGGCGGCGATGGCGGCGCCCCGTGTGTAGGAGCGCACGTGTGAGGGGGTGTGTGTGTGTGGGTGTGTGTGTATGTGTGTGTGTGTGTGGGGCTGCTCCGCTCCGTTCTGCTCCGCTCCGCGGGGCCCGCCTGCCGCCGCCATGAAGAGCAAGTCCTCAGCCCACAAGTCGGGGAACACGCACCGGGTGAGCGCCCGCCCGGACGCGGCTGGTGGCCGGGGGAAGGGACCTTGGGTGTGCGCCTCGGCGTTAATTCCGCGGTCGTGCCCGGCAGCCGAGGGGCGGCAGGAGGCGTGGGGGCGAGCGGAGCCGCGCCGGGTCACCCTCTGCGAGGGCCCGGCCGCCACAGCCGGGCCGGAGAGCGCCTTCTGCCCCTCACCCCGCACCTCCTCCGCCCAGGCTCCGTCCCTGTCAGGCAGCTGGCAGTGTAGGCAATTGACATGATTTATTGAAAAATTAATGCCCGGTGTGGGTGTTGACCCAGGCGTTGTTTCTGGAAGGCGGAGAGCTGGGCAGTTTGTTGAAATGCGGGTGGGTTTCTCTGCATCTCTTTGGCCGTGTTGTGCAGATGCGTGGGCTGTGAACCTCGGTTTTGCAGGGCTGGGGGAGGAGGGTCAGTCCTGCTCCTGGCGTTTGGAGTATTTTCTGCCTTGCTGTTTGAGTAGGGCTGATACTGACGGGTATTATCTGGCAGTCTGCCTTTAGAAGTGGAGTTTCTCTTTGCAGTGTATGTGCTATCAGGAGGGATTTAGAAGTACTGTTCTCAAAAGTGAACAAGAAACATGTGTGTCTTTTTGTTTTACAGTTTCTTACCTTTTCAGAGCGCTTAAGCAATATTAATATTGATATTATTCACCGAATTGACAGAGCTGGAAGTTATGCTGAGGTAAGAGCAGGAATTATGTTTTTCTGAAATCACGTCACAGGTAAATACACTTCATGAAAGAGTCACTTAAGAAATTTAGTCAGGAGTAAATTGGAACAAGCTCCTACAAGAGTTGCCTTTCCTGGAGCCTCATTTCATGCTTTGTTCCATTTTACTTTCTTACCTACTTTGCAATATTGCCATAGAGACACTTTGGTAGTACCACCCTGATTGCGTCCATGTGACCAATGGGCCTTTGGGTGTTTCTGAACATGACATATGCTGCTGGGTAACTCAGCAGTCCTAGGTCCTGACCTGCAGACACTTGCAGGTGCTGAGTAGTTGCAATAGAATCCTAAATTTGAGTTTGGAAAAGTGCTCTAAGTCCAGCCATTAACCTAATGCTGCCAAATTTGTCACTAAACCATGTCCCTGAGTGCCACATCTACATGTCCTTTAAATATTTCCAGGAATGGTGGCTCAACCACTTCTTCAAGCAGCTCATTCCAATACCTGACCACCCTTTCAGTGAAGAAATTTTTCCTAATATCCAGTCTAAACCTCTTCTTTTCATGCAAAGGGTGGTTAAGCCCTGGAACAGGCTCTCCAGAGAAGTGGTCACAGCACCAAGCCTGCCAGAGTTCAAGCAGTGTTTGGACAATGCTCCCAGGCACGTGGTTTGAGTCTTGAGGTATCCTGCCTAGGGCTAAGGGTTGGATTCCATGATCCAGCTGAGTCCCTTCCAACTCAGTATATTCTATGATTCTAGCATAATTTGAGGCAATTTCCTTTTGTCATGTTCCTTTTTACTTGGGAGAAGAGGCTGACACCCACAATACTGGCAGCTTGTGGGTAAAGCATGAGCATGTGTCTTTATGGATCATAAGGGTTATTTATATGTGTTGTATAGATCACTATTGTGATCTGTAGTGCTTTGCCGGTTATTACCTCCTGTTCTGCTGGATTGTTTGTGTGGAAGTTTGACCCTGGGCAAAACCAAAACAAAGCAACACCGTGCAGAACTTTCCAGCACCCGCCCAGGCCTCCCCCCCAAAGGGGAGAAAAGCGGCGAAAAAGCCGAGGGGAAGGAGAGAAAACTTAAAAGCTTCAGACCGTGAGGGGAACAGATATATATATATATATTTATTTACAGAGGAGGAAAAGGGAAC
>VWZG01011371.1:36697-60203 GCA_013396735.1 Grallaria varia
CGAAGACGGTGTGTCAGTTCTTCCTTCCTCACTCTTATATCCCCCGTGATGTGAGATAGTAGGGAATACCTCTGATTTGTCAATGTATGTCACCTGACTTGTTTCCCAGGAAGGCCTAAAACACAACAAACCTAGCCAAAGCCTAAAATTTAAAACTACCACAGTTCATCTGAACTTCCCACTCAATAGCTGTGGAGATGCCAAAAGAAGTCCCAAAGCATTGTCCTAACTGGACTATGGTTCGGCAGCTTAGATTATTGAGGTCAATCAACAGAGATATAAAAAAGCAATTGTGTAAATAAGGCCTGTCATCAGAAAATATTTTCAAATGTGTTTTGACTATAGAAGGAAAGTTGTATTTTCAGGGAAATTCCATATCACCTGTTGAAATGAAATCATCAGGATTTCTTGAAATAGTCTTAAAATGTTGTCTTCATTTGAACTGCTCATCTTTGCAGGATATTTGTTAGGGTTGGTAGCTATTCTTATCTTTGTTTTGACAGGAGGTTGAAACCTATTTTTTCGAAGGACTACGGAAATGGAAGGAACTGAACCTCACTCAGCATTTCGGTATGTCTTTTTTATTCACATTTCCTGCTTTTCTTAAACTGTTAAAACATGTTTCTTCTTTTTCAAGAGTCCCAGGGGAGATTATTGACTGTTTTTTGAACTGGTCTCTGAAGCACTATCATTGCTTTACACCATACATGTTTACTAGGAACTGGACGAGCTTTCAGGGTTTCTCTTTTGTGCTTTGAACAGTGCAATTCCACAATGAAGTGGCCAACAAATGCCAGTCCTTCCACCAGCTGGTCTATTACCAGAATGCCATTGTGCAGAGTTTGAAGACACATTTGCAAATTGAAGGCAGTCTTGCTTACCAACCTCTACTAAAGTAAGTATATGGTAACAAAAAGTAGTCAGAAGTCTTGATGATAGTACAAGTAGCCCTAAATTGCCTTGAAAGTGTTCTTTTTCTTTATTATAAATGAAGAAAATATAGCAAGGTGATCATATTTCCCCTGTAGTGCTTTATGGTTTTAAATCAAAAAAATATAGCTATGACAAGGACAATAAATATTAGCAGGAGCACTTACTGAGTGTCAGCCAGAATATTAATGTGCTTTGTTTGATGTTAATCGTTTGTGT
Source organism: Grallaria varia (assembly GCA_013396735.1). Classification (NCBI taxonomy): domain Eukaryota; kingdom Metazoa; phylum Chordata; class Aves; order Passeriformes; family Formicariidae; genus Grallaria; species Grallaria varia. The sequence goes on from VWZG01011371.1 coordinate 37,847, forward strand.
CTTCTTGTTTAGTGCTGTCTCCTTGGATTTTTTGAAAATCTTAAGGTTCTTGCCATCCACACCTACCTTAATAAGTGATATTTTTTTAAAAGTGAGAAGTAAAATTGATGCTGCCTTTTCTTTCCAAGGAGACCGTGCTGGATTATCCAATGTTTGAGTAGGTTTTTATTGCTTTGTTTTTGAAATGCACTAACATTGGTGTATTTTCTGAAACAGTTTAGTGGTGCAGCTGGCTCGAGATCTTCAGGCTGACTTCTATCCTCACTTTCATGACTTTTTCCTGGCTATCACCAAGTTATTGGATACACAAGACACAGAGCTGCTGGAATGGGCTTTTACCTCACTTTCCTATCTCTACAAATACTTGTGGAGATTGATGGTGAAGGACATGCACAACATATACAGGTAAAAACCATGTTTAATGTCTGTCTTGATCAGCAGTTATTAAGTGCTGTAGAAATGTTATTGCCACATGAATACATGGCTTAATGCTTCAGTATAGTTGTTAGCATGCTTTCCCAGCTTTTCTCAGAGAGAAACTGCCACATCTTCAGAGTTACCCAGTACATAGGAGTCACTTCTGGGCTTGGGGAGTTCCTTACCTGCAGGTGGTTGAAGGCAGATTTTTTTTATGCGCTTGCCCTGTTTTTAAACCTTTCCCAGGCATCTACTTCTGGCTGCTGCTGTGGACTGAGTGAGTACTGGGCTGGATAGGCCTGTGGCCTGACCTAGAATGACTGCTTGTTTGGTCTTACACTGCTGTTGTAGCAGGGCTCTTCTTTTTGTCACAGGCAGTAGTTCCATGTTGCATCCTCCTAATTTCAACTTGGAACAGATAGAGCAAAAAAAGGTTACAGATTTCCTCTCCAACCAGTACAAGCTGTCCACAGTATTGAAAAAACACCTGCTCATCTGCTCAACTTGTGAGTCTGAGGCCCCACTCCCTTTGCACTGAACATGTGATGAGCCACCTGCAATGGTTACTGATACTTACTAATGAACTATGACCCCTGCAAATTAAATCTCTCAAAACTTTTAAGTGCATAGGAGAGCCTCTCAGCTCAACTGAAATACAAATCTGGCTTATCAAAGCCTCTTCAGTTTAAGTTACTGCTGCTGAACATATATTTTGAAAATCTTGATGCTGCAGTTGAATGTGTGTGGATCCAGAGATTTTAGAGGTTTTTCTGATTGTGGCTTAATTTGTCTGGCACTGTCGTTTGACCTTATTTGCAAAACTCTTGTTCTTTATCCAAAGAGAGTGGGAAAGAATCTAGATGAGGAAGGTATTTGCCCTCTCCAGGAGGACAGGTTCTTAGTGTTTGTAGAAAGTGCTAATGTAGACTGAAAACAGCTTTTTAACCAGCTGATGGGGATTCTTGCATTGCCGTTAAGGTGTGGATTTTTTTTGTGTCTCCGTAGCCTGTACAGCACTCTGCTGGCTCACCACAAACTCCACATCAGAAACTTTGCTGCTGAAAGTTTTGTCTTTCTGATGAGAAAGGTAAGTTGGGTGTTTGTTCTTTGATGCTATCTTCATTCTGTGGTGGCTTTTGGATTCAATGTGTAGTATTAGGTTTTCTCCAAAGAATGGTTAGCAAGGCCTGAACTGACATACAGCATGTCCTGAGCTGTCATTTAAAGTGAGTATTTTACTGAGAATGTAATGCACTCCATATCAGCCATGGCAAATAGGGGCCCTGGCACTCTCTGTTTTAAGAGCTGTTAAACTAACTGTCTGTGGTTGGTTTATCTAAAATGACTAGAAATATTAAGATGATCTTGCAAAAAGGAAGCTTTAATTTGTTAATGCTCATTTGCTGACTGGCTTTTCCACAAGTGTTTTAAGGCCTTTGTAGAACTGAAATTGTTATGACAACCTTTTTGCACTCCTGAAGATCGCAGTATGTAATGCTCCCAGGTAGATCAATCAAGATCACACGGGAGTCTTTCCAGGAGTAAGGAAAGGGAGTGGTAGGTGTTGGTTTTTCTTTTGAAAATAAAGAATTTGAGCTGTTGTGGAAAGGCAGGACTAGGAGAATAACACGGTGTTGTGGAGCCATTTAGTAACCTCTATCCATCTGGCATCTCTGAATAGAAGATAACTCTTTTTCTCCTTATGTTTTGTAGGTTTCTGATAAAAACGCACTCTTCAATTTAATGCTCTGTGACCTGGGAGAGCACCCCAAAAAGGTGGAAGGTGTAGGACAGCTGCTTTTTGAGATGTGCAAGGGTGTTCGAAACATGTTCCATTCTTGTGCAGAAACGGTAAAGACCAGACAAGACTACTGGTTTAAATGTTGCTGTAATGGAGCCTTAGGCAGTGCTCACTGAAACCACTGAGTGTTTGTCTTGTTCACCTCAGTGGATCCTTGGTGATAAGCATGTTCATTGCTTGGTAGATCAGAAAGTGTATTAGTATTTTTTGAGATCGGGAGGTTGTTTTTAGTAATTCCTGTGCAGTATTCCTGTATGTTAAAATTGTACTACTTACTCATATTTTAAGTTTTACTTGATAGCGTTTTTCTTCCCCCATGCTCATTCTAGAAAGAATGGAGATCACTGGAATATTTTAGCAATATATTGCACTAACTAATTTTAGGATTGTTAGATTTTTTTATGTGTAAGGACATGATGTGCTCCTTTTCTGTGCAGGCTCTGAAGTTAATTCTGTTGAAGTTGGGGCCTATTACAGAAGAAGAAACTAAATTGCCATGGGTAGCTGTTGGAGAAGCCTTCGAGCAGATGCTCAGATCAGCTGTAGTGCATATCCATAAAGAGCATTTTGACATTGTCTTTAAGTGCCTGGAGGTACATTGATTATTTTTCTTCTTATTATTTTTTTATCTATGAGTGACTGACGAAAAACTGTGTGCTTGTCAAGAGGAGTGTTTGTGTTTTTGGGGAACACAGAACTGTTTTTTTTCTGCTTTGGAAACATTAATTATGGTGACATGTGCATGGGAAAAATCCCACCCTTCTTTTCTGAATTCAGAGTGACCCTGGTGGCTGTTTGGTAAATGAGAAAGGAACTACTGTGTGTGAGACTTGGAGCTGAGCACGGGTGGTTTTTAGGATCTGCCTTGCACACATCACAGAGCCCTTGCTGGCCTGGGAATGCTAGTGCTTGTTTTTTATTTCTGAGCTAGGTATATTGGTGGTTCAGAACCACTTTGTGACAGTAAAGGGGAAGTTTTTTGCCCTGCAGATCTTTTTACAGCAAAGGCCTGGGCTGAGTCTGGAGATCCAAGTTTGAGCCTTGTAGCCAAGTACTAAAAATCAGTGTGTTTTCAGTCTGGGTGTTCCTGTATTGCTTCTTGGGGGTTACACTCTGTGGTTTGAGGGAGCACAGCTGAGTGCTGTGGGCTGTTCTGTCTTGGCTCATGGTGATGTAGAATAATCAGCAAGGGTGTTTTACTTACCTGACCAACATTTAAAAGTTTGCTAATGTCTGGGATTGGGATTTGCTGAGGGGGATTAAGACCTCTTGCAACTGATAGCATAGTCTGTATCAGTTGTGCTCCTCAGAGGAGTGAAATGGGAAACTGGAGGAAATGGTACGCATGAACTTCAGGGTAGTCCTTCCAGTGTGGATAAACAGTCCTATTTGTTCCTTCTTGAAACTACCTCCCTATGACTAACTATTTTCTAGAAAATCCCGTCCTGTTCCTCCTACCGCACCCAATAGGATTGCAGTTACTGTCTGACTGTCATTAGCTGTAGATTTGTTTGCCCCTGGATGTTTTGTATCCCTGAGATCTCATTGACTCAGCATCTGCAGTTGTGATGAAATCTTGGAAATTTGTGACATAATTCCTTTTATTTTTAATGAGGCTTGTTTTTTTTACCCTTGGAACTGGTGGGTGTGTGGGGATATCTTGCTCAGAGGGAAATATTTGTCTCATCTGTGATAGCAGTCTAAATTGGGTTCAATTTATAAGGTAAAGGATTTGGAGATTATATCCTCTGGATAGAAAGGGACAGTAATAGGCTGTTCCTTTGTCTGTATAATGCACATGATATGAGTAACCTCTCACCATCTACGTTAGCATAATGATGCATAAAGTCTAAAAGTACCTAAGTTCTGATAATTCCAATAAAAGTTGGATGTTTCCATACCATAGTGGGTCTGGAGCCAGATATTTATCTTCCTCTTTCCTATTTTGTATGTCGAATGTTGGCATCTCTGAAGACCCTCACTTTAGGAGATATTTGTATTTCTGTCCAAGGAATCTGGGATGTGTATTTTTACATAAGGGGAAGCACACAGTGTTCCTAAAAGGTTTAATTTGTTAAACATGTATGAGAGAGCCAACAACAGTTTGTTGGACTGCTGAGATGTCAATTCTTTAGAATGTTCTTCAAATAGCAGTACGTGAAACAGTCTGATCATATATCTGAAACATTTTATTTTCCTATTTTATTTGAACAGGAGTCACTTTTAGACTTGCAGAGGAAAATAACTAAGGCAAACTCCTGTATGGCTTCAGATCAGATGAAAAGGATTCTGCAAGCTTACCTGATCCTCGTGGAACATGCAAATGGATCCAAAATCTCACTGCCTGAAGATGTCTGTCAGGTAGGTCAGACCATCATTTTGATGTGTCAGAGTTGAATATGGAAGACGTGTGGTCAGCTGAAGCACTTGTATGCATTTCTGTTCCATCATTTAGCTTAGGATTTGAGTGAACAGAAACATTTATTTTGAGGATTGCTACCTCTCCAGTCCTCTGAGATTTCACCTCTGTATTGTAATGCTAGTGTAGCCCTCCTTTAAATGAGCAAGGGGGAAAGTGGACTGCTGCTTCTAGAGACCTGTTCCTGTCACAGTGGAGGAGACCTAGACTCCCACATTAGTGGTAAAGCAGTTCTACCAATTTCACATACATTTGACCCCACTAGGATAGGTTTAGTGCCTTTAAACTTCAGCTGGACTATTAGGATTCGTTTCTCTGGGCTGAGGTTTAGAACACTGTACCCTTCTGCTCCAGGGAAAATCTAGGTCATTCAGACCAGATAATTGTTATCTTTATGGACAAATAACAGTTCTCTCTCTTTCATTTCAGATTTTAATAAAAATGTTACGAACACCATATCTTTCATCATCTTGTTGCGAGTTGCTGCTGAACACCATTTCTGCATTCCTGCTGGCTGAGAATGTTTTGTTGCCTGATTCTTTGATCAAGGAAGCTATTGAGAAGGTAACAAGGATTGCTGCTTGTGCCAGAAATCCCAGAGTTCAAGTTCCCTAGAATAGGCTGATTTCTGGACATTCCACTTCAGGCTGGGAAATACACTTTAAGATGCCCTTTAGCCTTTTTGCACAGATAAGGGAGAAGCTGCTCAATGCCTTAAATAATCTCTGTTGAGGTCTCTGTAGAGAAAGGAGGAGGATGGAGAACAGAGAAGGGACACGTCCTACCTAAGGTAATAAAGCAGGTCAGAGAGTCAGACTTACTGAAAAAAGTACATCTTTCATTAAGTTTACAAGCATTTAATGAGCATGGCTTAGCCTTGTGAACAAGGTTCATACAAGTGCAGTTTTCATTTAGAAAGTACAGGGGTAAGCATATTTCAGTACGACCTTTGCTCCTGAAGCATTGACAGGATTAGCTGCATACATTCCTATCAGATTCAGTGTTGCAAAGATTAATAGGAGATGCTACTGTGGTGTCTTATTCTTTAATTTTCCTGTTATAGTAAATTATAATTTTGCAGTTAACAGTGTGGACCATAGTTGTAGTGTGTGAGTGAAAAAAAAATACTTCAAAGAAAAATGCCATATGATTTACAACAGCAAAGCAAGGCTTTTGCAATTGTTTAAAAGAGATCAAATTTCATCTGGGCTTCAGTGTTGACTTATGTTAAAATAAGATTGGTTCTGCTTGTGGCATGAGGCCATTTTTGAGGGTATTTGTTGAACTGGATGAGGCTTAAAGCTATCCATGTCTTCTGAAGGGTCTGGGAAAGAGTTCTGGGTGTGTATTTTATGTTGCACATCTTGGCATTGAGGAGCACTGATCCTGGGTATCAAAAGACTGTCCCTGTCTTGGATCCTTCAGAAGCACAGGGGTTGTCTCTGCCCATGAGGTAGTAAACTTTTGCAACGTGCTGCACAGAAAAAATGCTGAGTTGAAACACATCTTGGGCCTAAGCTTTTTCCTAACAGTTGATGTATCTGTGCCGCAGTCCTAGAACTTTGAGCTTATATTTTCCATATCACACTAAAGACATAGCTCAGCTGTCTTTGCACAGAGACAGTTGAATCCAGCAGTTTTTTGTCAAAAAGGGTTGTGTCAACAGGGTTTACTAAAAAGGACTGTGTGTTCCTGTACCTGAATTGTCACTTGGAAACGGTATTGCTCTATGTGCCAGAACTAGCCAGAGAGCCAGGCTGGGTGTCTCAGAGTTCAAAGCATGGTTGATTCATATTATCCAGAGCTGGCTATGAAATGTCTCTTGTTAATTGTTCCTGTCAACCTTTCATTTGTGTCTTGCAGGTATTTGCAAGTGGATTTGAACAGTGCTTTCTTTTGGGCTTTTCTGAAGCAATGTTCACAGTGAAACAATTTGAGAGGGTAGGTAGAAGCGTTTGTGCATTATGTTTACTTTTGTTGCCAAAGGGAACAACTGGGAATCCATAGTGTATTTTCCTGTCCTGTGTGCTGAAGGATTCTTGTGTATTCACGTGATGTTTATTTAAACTTCTGGCATGATCTGATAAGAATGAAAAAAGGCTACTTATGCTATTGTGTTAAAGTTTTGTAAGGGTTCTCAGAGTCGGAGAGGGTGATAGGTATCTGTTCACTAAAAGAAGCTTGTCTGTTGAGAGTTAAAAGGTTGGGCATGTTACGGATTGGAGGAAGAGAAAAGGAGTTCTGGAGCAGCTAGGTGGAAATGAAGAATAAGGGATGTCTGATAGCTCAGGCCTCTAACTAGTGATCTGTGAGGAATCAAATTAATTAAATGGAGTGGGAGGTGAAAGCCAAGTTCGGAGTTGTGGAATGTCCTGATGAGACTAGATTTGGGGCAAATTGGGTTTTTACGTTAAACTACTGTTCCTGTTGGAATAAGTGTGTTTGGATTCCTTGTGACTGGTGTCATGTGGGGGTTTTTTGTGGATTTGATGATGATTAAAGAAACTTGGTGGTCTTTGACTTCATCCTTTTTTTTTTTTTTTTTTGTCCCTTCAGCATTTTCTCCCATATTTTCTAGAATACATTGAACAGTGCTTCTCTGGCGCAGATACCTTCACAAAGGATGAGGCGTTGGCAATTCTGGCTAAACTCATTTTGGTGAAAGCAGAGCCTCCTACCATTGGTTCAATGGCATTTGAAAAGTATCCTCTGGTTTTCACTGAATCATCTGTCAGGTGAGACTTCTCAAGTTTAGCAAACACTGAATGTGTGCATGGCTGTAGGCCTGAGTGCAGTCGAGGGCTACGTAAAAGGTGCCTTCCAGTGTTTGGTGGAGTTGTGTAAATGTCAGTGTTGCTGGCAGATTGGCAAACCAAGTGATAGAGTAGGATCCCATTTTCCTTTTTGAGATTATTTGACAAGAGGTGCTTCTCTGGAAAGGTTAAAGGTTATCAGTGATTCAGAAAGAGTGTTGTGGTACATATATGATGGGGATTTGTTACACTAACATGCATGCTGCATCCTTAGGCCGTTAATCTTTGTATTGAGTGCTGCAGTTCAGGTTCTTGTCATTACTAACCTCCTGCTTGTGCCCCGTCTTTCTTCCCTGTATGTATATGTCTTGTCCAGGAGCTTTCTTGGCAGCAGTACTATAGTCTTACCGTAGAGCACAGCTGGACACCAAAGGATGTGTAATTAATCGAGAAACAGAACTGTGCTGGTACAGCTTGACTGTTCCTAGTTGCAAAGCTAGCTTTGTTACAGTGAAGTGCTTGCTTTCCTCCAGAGCCTCTTTAGGGTAACCACTGAAGCACAGAATGACTGTTGCTAGTCTACTGGTAATGATTTTTCTAGTAATGCTAACTCAGAGAATTCAAAACTTCTGCTTTGTATTGCCTTTTATGTAAGGTTTTATCTTTCCTAAAAGCAATTCACTCTGTGTGGGTTTTTCCTATTTATATTTAATGAGTACTAGGATTTAGGATACAAAAGGTTGAGTCAAAATTATTAAATTTGGTTTTCTTCTCTTGTTTTCTCTGTCTGTTGAGGTCGGATTTTTCAGTGGTATGGAGTACATAGCAAAGAGAACCTTGACCCTACAGAGGTTTTTTTGTGCTCTTGCAATGTCAGTGGTAGAAGTTAGGGCTGGGAGACAGCTCAAGAGTTGCATACCCCATCTCCTTCCTACCTAGGATGGAATTGGCAAGTCCTAAACCAGTCCTGAAAGATGTCTGACCAAATAGTTATTAAATACTCCAATTCTGGAGTTTCCTGAGCTGCCTCTGGCAGTCTGCCAGTACTTTATGATTACACAGTTGGTTTTTGATTTCTTTGGGGCTTTTTTTGTAGTTGTTGTTTTTTCCCAGTCCTCAGTATAAGAATTAAACCTCTTTACTGCAGTTTAAATCCGTTGCTACTTATCTTATCTGCAGGGAACATAAAGAACAGAGTATTTCTTACTCTTTGCATCCAGCTTTTACAAATAGCAGGCTTTGATCATCTGGAATGTCTTGAGATCTTCTTTTCTTGGACCAACAGTCCTAATTCCTTGAGGTTTATCTCATAAATTTTGTTTCTTAAGCCTCTAATCATTCTTGATGTTGGCTTTTTATTAGCTTCTGTATTTCTTGAAGGATGAAGCCGATAGAGCCTTCTAACTGTGATGTTGCAAGCACTGGGTGGAATGGAAAGATTACTGTCCATGGAGTGTGAAGTACTGTTCATGTATTTAATTATGGTGTCAGCCCTTTGTGCCTGCAGATAGGCTTGTTCATTTGGGCTCAGCTTGTGATTCCTTTTAAGTCCCAAAACTTTTACCTCACTGGTTGTTTTCTGTCATGCATCTATGTCAATGTAACTGTGATTTATTAAGAACAATCAGGGAGACGACTCTCAGGTGCTCCTAGAGTCCTAGCACTCTAGTTGTGAGAGTGTCCAACTGAGAACTAGTCTTTTTGTTCTAGACATATTATTTGAACTTGAAATAAAGACCTGACATTTTTTGTGGGCCATGTTTTGTGCTCTTCACCATGACTAGCTGATATTTTGTGCTGTAGAGAGTGCTGAAAAGAAAAAAATCCCTTGGATTGTCCAAGTCATTTTTGCTAGAAGTCGCAAAGCTGATTTTGAATATCATAGGAGGAAAAGGAACAATCTCTGATCTGAAATGGTGCATTACTAAAAAGTTGGCTTTTATTTTTAGTTCTAATACAAGGCAACAAACAAGTAAACGACAAGGAGAAAAGGTAGAAGTACTGGTGTTGGATTATGTACTGTCCTTAATCCATTTACCAGAGAAGGAAGACATCACTGATCTTTCACAGTCCTGGCTTGCCTTGGTTGTACTGCCACATATTAGGTAAGGGGTATTCTAAGGTACTCTTGTCATGTATTTCTGTAGTACTGACTAGTTCACTTTCTGTAAGAAATCACTCTGCTAAGGAAAGGACAATAATTACTATCCCTAGGTTAAGAAAAATGGTTAGAAGGGAAAAAATGCTTTGTGGAAATATATGAGTCAACAGTAAAGACAGGAATACAGTATCAGAATTGATTACCTACTCACTAAATTTGGTACTCTTATCTAGAGATGTTCTTGACACATTTTAGTTTCTAGTTTAAGCACTATCCCTTCTTGACAAGTGTTTTTTTCAGTAATTATTGAAAGAATAGTTAGAAAAAATGTTCAATGAATGCTACAACTTAAATTGTGAATCAGAAATAGCAAAAATGTTTTGCTACTGGTTTCAAACTTGGAGTGAGCTACCTGCATTTTAATACAAGATAGATGTGAAAGAAAGCTTTCATATGTATGTAAATGCCAGTGTAACAGCAATAAAAATCTTCCCATTTACTTTGGACAGACCAATGAACAAAGAAAATATTCTGCCTCGTGTGACCAGTTTTATAGATTCTCTCTTCACAGCTATTGAGAAAGGAAGCCTCTGCAAAGGTTAGTTACAGTTACTTCCTGTTTATTTGCTTTTTGTTGATATACAAAATAAAAGAGTTTTTCTAATGACACAAAGCATGAAAATAATAGCAGTAGCATTGTGTCCAAAATTATTTGCCAGCTCGAGTAAAACTAGAAGAGCAAAGCTTGTGAGGAAACAACCTCAGGAAACAATTCTGCGTTTGCTGTTCATAGTAGTAATGGGGTGGCAGATGTTCTGCTTAGTGGAAGACAGGTGACTGGGAAGGAAAATAAACAATTGGGAAAAAAAAGAGAATGGAAATTGATCTAAACCAGATCTAGGCTGAAGCAGTCACGTGAAGGAGAAACTGTTGACTCATAAGCTCCAATTCAAACCTATAGCACAAAGTTTCGGACATTACCTGTCAGCTAATAGCTGTCAGTTAATAGCTAAACAGCAATAACAACTATAAACTCAATCTAGCACGTTCCAATTAAACATGTCATTATCTCAAACCCTTTGAACCCCATGTTGAGTGCCAAAAAGCACTGTCATGATTTAATCCCAGCTGGACTCTAAGGCTCCACAGCTGCTCACCTGCCCAGTGGGATGGGGCAGAGATTCAGAAGAGTAAAAGTAAGAAAATTCCTGGACTGAGGTAAACACAGTTTAGTAGGTAAAGCAAGAGCCACATACACAAGCAAATCAGAACAAGGAATTCATTCACCTCTTCCTGAAGGCGACAGGTGTACAGCCATCTCAGGAAATCAGGGATCCATCATGCTTAACAGCGACTTGGGAAGACAAACTCCACCACTCCAAGTGCCCCCCACTTCCTTCCTCTTCCCAGCTTTATATGTGAAAATGACGCCATATGGTCTGGAATATCCCTTTGGTCAACTGGGGTCAGCTGTACTGTATGTGTCCCATCCCATCATCTTGTGTACCCCCAACCCCCTCCCTGGTGGGATGGGGTGAGAGGCAGAAAAGGCCTTGATGTTTTATGAGCGCTGCTCACTAACAACGAAAGCATCCCTGCATGATCAACACCATATTCAGGACAGATCCAAAGCAGGGCCCCATATGAAGGAAATTATGAAGAAAATTAACTCTGTCCCAGCCAAAATCAGCATATTGTCTGTCTGTTATTTGATACCATTTATGTCATGCTCAGGTACCATGCTATCCAACACAACCTCATAATCCACCTTTTCCCTTTCCCATCCTTTGATACAGCACACCCATATCATTCCCTTAGTCTATGGACTACCCCTGTAAAATGTTCACTGACTTCATGTAGTCCATGAATTTGGGCTCCATCTGTTATGGTGGTCACTCAGGACGGGAGAGATGGTGTGTTATGTGCAATTATTTGGCACCAAAGTCAGCTTATGTTGGTTCACTGCTGTGCTTGCACTGCTTCTTGTAAGGCTTGTCCTCCACTGGTTTGGGTGGTTCCTGCTATAGTAATTCCTGTAACATAGAACTCAAATCATGGGTTACAACAATTTAAAGGTATGTCCATTACAGTCTCCACCCCTTGTCCCTTTGTGCCAGACCACAAGGTTTAACATTGCAGTGAACTCCCCTTGCCCCTGCTCAGGCCTGGACTGACTTAGCTGCAGACTGCAGTCTCTTCAGGGGAGTGCCGGAGTGCCTGCTTCAAGTGGAATCTTACCTATGAGTCAGTCTCTCTAGAAGTGTACCTCCTGTGGTGTAGACTTACCCGCAACCACAGTTGCTTTGAGATACACCTGTTCCAATGCAGCCTTATCCATACGCCACAATGCCTTCAGACATATGTGTGCTCCAAATGTGGCCTTAGCCATGGCTCCACTCTCCTTAGGAGTGTGCCTGCTCTGTCGTGGGCTAATCTGTGACTACACACTCTGAAGTGCTCCAGCATGACCTCATGCATAACCAGTGATGCTTCAAGGTGTGTCTGCTGCAGCATGGGCTTACCCACAGGCACAGATACATCAGGACAGACGTGTTCTTGGGCCACAATCCCTTCAGAGATGCACCTGCTGCATTACAAGCATAATTACAGCCACAGATGCTTTGAGATGTAGCTACTCTGGTATGGACTTAACCACAGGCACTTCGGGGTGTCCTGTTCCTGGATAGACTTACCCACAGGTCACAGTCCGATTGACTTGAGTTCACACTGGAATTCCAGCCCCTTCGGTACAGCAGGGCAAAACCAGCAGCAATGCCCTGGCCACCTGCCAAGTAGGTGCATTGCCATGTCTGTTATCAAAATGTTCCCAGGCACAGCAGAGTGCAGTACAGCACTCCAGCAAGCAGTGAAAGCAAAAAGCAGCCACAAATGAGAACTGGACACTGATATACCATAAGACAAGCAAGCCCTGTGGCAAGCACAGAAGCTTGTCAATTAATACCTAAAGAGCAGTAACAGCTCTAAGTTCGATCTTGCACATTCTGGTTGAATCTGTTATCTCAAACCGTGCAAGCTTCACGTGGGGCACCAGAAAGGACGTTTATGTCTTAAAGCCAGAGAGCAACTAAGCCCCACACAGCTGCTCGTTCAGCCTGGATGAGGAGAGAGCATCAGAAGGGTAAAACTGAAAAAACTCTTGTTGAGATAAAGGCAGTTTAGTAGGTAAAGCAAAAGCCATGCATGCAAGTGAAACAAAACAAGGAATTCATTCACAGCTTCCCCTAGGCAGGCAGGTATTTAGCCATCCCCAGGAAAGCAGGGCTCCATCACTTGTAACAGCTACTTGGAGAGACAAATGCCATCACTTCGAACATCTCCTCCTCCAGCTTTATTTACTGAGCATGATGCCATATGGTAGGGGATATCGCTTTGGTCAGTGCAGTCAGCTGATCCAACTGTGTTCCCCTGTGCTGGTTTTGGCTGGGTTAGAGTTAACTTTCTTCACAGTGGCTAGTATGGGGCTATGCTTTGGATTTGTGCTGAACACAAAGTTGTTAATATAGCAATGTTTTTGTTACTGCTGAGCAGTGCTTACACAGAGCCAAGGCCTTTTCTGTTTTTCGTACTGCCATGCTGATGAGGAAGTTGGGGGTGTGTGGAAGGTTATGAGGAGACGCAGGTGACCCAAACTGACCAAAAGGATGTTCCAGACCATAAGACATCATGCTCAGTATGTAAAGTTGGGGGAAGAAGGAGGATGGGGAGGACATTTTGGAGTGATGGTGTTTGTCTTCCCAAGTAAGCGTTACGAGTGATGGGTCCCTGCGCTCCTGCAGATGAACACCTGCCTGCTCATGGGAAGCAGGGAATGAATTCCTTGTTTCGTTTTGTTTGTGTGCGTGGCTTTTGCTTGGCCTATTAAACTGTCTTTATCTCAACCCCTGAGTTTTCTGGCTCTTCCCTTTCTGATTGTCTCCCCAGTCCTGCTGGTGGGGGTGTGAGGGAGTTGCTACATGGGGTTTGGTGGCTGGTTGGGGTTAAACCATGACACCCTTCCCAACTCCTTGTGTAACCCCAGCCTCCTTACAGGTGGGGTGGGGTGAGAAGCAGAAAAGGGCTTGATGCTTTGTGAGTTCTGCTCAGCAGTAACAAAAATATCCTTGTATTATCAACAGTTTCTAGCACAAATTCAGAACACACCTCCATATTAGCAACTATGCAGAAAATTTACTCTATCCCAGACAAAACCAGCGCACCATGTCTGATCCAGGTGACATCTCCAATTCTAAAATGCTGCATCTTTCCTCTGGGCTTGGCTGGTCACTGGTTGTCTTCCCTCGGTGGCTAGCCCAAAAAAAAAAAGGAGCTTTACCTGAGCTTGCATAGGGCAGGGCAGTTGTTACTTAGTATTTGACCTCGTGCCAAACTATAAACGAGTTTTGGAGTGCCCCAGGTTCAATGTTCATTGTTCTTCTGCTTGGAAAGGTTTGTCTACAGTCTGTCATTTTCCATTTATAATACCTTTGTTAATATTCCTAACTGTATTTGCCAGTTGGTTCTGTTTCTTTTTTTTTTTTTCCCCTCTAGTCTTTGTCAAGCATGGCCCTCTTGATTAGATCTTTCTTCTATCATGTTTGCAGGGTTTGCATGCTGTTGGGATTGTTTTATTGGCAATGTATTTATCCTAAAAAAGGTATATCCAAAGTTTCTTTCTTGGGCCTCATCTTTGGTGGCATTAATAGGAGCTCTGCACAAGCTCTGTGTGCATGTAAGAGACACATTGCTATTTCTTCCTTTGCCCATAAGGGAAAAGAAAACTAATGCAAGCTCAGTCCTATACTCATGCCTTCTGTTGTCCCATCTTACACTTAGTTGCTTGGTTTTTCTCACGCTCTTCCCAAACTAGGGTTCCTGGACACTTTTTTCATCCTCTGGCATTCTTGCCAACAACACGACTTCTGCAATTCCTTCAGCTTTTACTAGGACTCTCCAGTCTCCTCTCACTGCACCTACAAGGTTCCCAGCCCTGTGCTCCCTGTTTGACCTGCTTGGCCTCTGAGCCCTGAGGCAAAGTGCGAGTCCCAGAACTGTGTGGTTTTCTGTGGTTGCTGTGAAGTGCAAGGAAGCTGGCTTGAAAACTTGGACAGAGCAACAGAAAGTTGTTGCTGGCAGCTGTTCAGGGACAGTATGGAAGTGCTTCCCATATTGATCATAAATATCCATAAATATTGATCCACCTATACTGAGGTGGAAGCCACTATCTTTGTCTGCCCTGGGCATACTACCACCCAACAGCATGCAGATTGCAGTTTGGGAACCTGTGTCCTTACACTTTAAATGCCAAAAGCTTCATCCTGTCGTTGCTCACTGTTTCTTCTCCTCTCTTTGAGGAGCTCCTTATGGTGAGCAGAATTTGGCACACACCTGGGGAATGAAGCAACTTGGAATAGAGGAATGTTTTCAGAGGAATAAGCAGGAAATGAATGCTCACTTCCCTTTCTTTTCCATTGGCAGCATGTAAAAAAATTATATCCTTTTAAAACTTTCTTCAATTTGCCTGGTTTAGAAACAGTGTTTTTTCTGCATGGGAAGAGATGAAGCAGAGGGAAATTATTTTCACTTTTTTTTTTAAAAAACCTACTGGCTAACTTAAAAGTGTCAGGGGAAAGGAATTGCCCTTTCCCTTTCTTGCCTTGCAGGGCTTTGGCTATCCTGTGCTTCTGGGAAATCCTCCATCTCTAAAGGAGCCTGAGTGGTTTAGGAAGGAGACAAAATTCAGCAAACCCACCTGCCATTCACTAATAAATACTCAGTCTTGAAGTATGTGGGGCAGCTTTGAAGATCTTTTATGGTAGTGCATTGCCAGAGTTTCAGAGTTTATAGGCACCTGTGTGGTAGCATCAGTATGTATAAGCTCCAGATGTTTGCTTTCTGTGCATGTGGGTGTGATGGAAACATGCAAACTGGGAGCTGTTCACAGCTTTCAATGCTGGCTTGCTGGAGGAGGCACTTACTTTGATAGCCGGAGGAGCATTTCTTTTTATGTGTTATGCTAATGGTTAGAAAACACACATGCCAGTTTCTGGATTCATATGTTACCTTATTTCTGTGACTCCAGTCATTTCAGGATGGCCAAGCACCATACAGGCACAAGTCATTGAGAGCTGAGTAAATATACAAGCTGTTCTTGTTCTTTCTCTGCTCCAGGAAGCCTGTTTGTGGCCTGCCAAGCTGTAAGTACTCTTCTTAATTTGGTGGAGTCTGCTGAAATACTCCATTTGTTACCTGTGGAGCGTGTCAAGAGCTTGGTGACGTAAGTAAACTCTGCCTATTCTGTGGTCCTTCATGATTCTCCTTGGTAGGGCAGAGTTGACTTTTCCTTTATGTAGGAGCTTGTTAAATGCTGCTTTCTATGCTGCCCATTTTGTTACACTGGTGTTGTGTTGCTTCAGTACTGTTGTTATTTAAGGGAACAAAGTTGTAGGCCCTGTTTGTTTAGAGAACCAGGTAGATGTAGTGCCTGTTCAGTGACACTTCCTCTGCAAACTGATGCTTTCTTAGATGCAGGGTAATGTGTCAAGTAAGTTCATTCTAGTTTTACTTAGAAGTGGTAGGCTTAGTAACTCTGTGTTATACTATAGTGATAAAGGAGACAGGAGCTGCCTTTCTGAGCTGTGTCAAAAGCCTGAACTTCTGCAGTTTGCTGGCGGTGTTGTAATTCCACCATGTCCTTACATATCCATGTGTGAGCTGGCTCTGCAGTGGGAGGAGGTTTTGTATAATCCATTTCATTTATTTTAACTGTATTTTACCTATAGTTTGCACACAAAGCTGAGTGGCTGGAGGGATTGAGGGAGACCGTTAATCTCTCTCCAGCATCTCCCATCACTGTTGGTCTGAAAGCATCTCCAAGTCTTTGGTGGCCTGAGCTTCAAAACATCCTGGTTGGTTAGGAAGTTATGATGCCCATGTCAGAGGCATGATGGAGATGGAACAGCTTACCCGTGTCAGGCATAAAGCATTGACAGAGAGCTTCAGTCTATTGCTTTTCTGCCAGCTTTGGACTGGGGATGTGAAACCTGCTTGGAGCAAGGGATGTAAGGTAGCAGAAGGAGGTTTCCCTGTGAGCAGGCAGGACTCCTGGAGTTCTGTTGATCTGACTGAGCACCTGGGCAGTAGCAGAAGCCCTTGTGTGATCTCTGGAGGTTTGTTTTCTGTGGCTGTGTTTGTGCATGGGTCCAGCATGTAAGCCCTAGCTTGACAAGCTTGATTAACACAAAGGAGGAATTTCATGCCTCTTGGGCTGTCATGGGCTTTTTGGCTGCAAGCCAGTGTGCTGGTGAAGTCTGACTTTACTGCTGGTGCAGACAGAGTCTGAAATCATGGAATTTTCCCTTAATGTTATCACAACTGCCGTATTTTCAAATATCAGTGTTGTTGCAGTGCTCTCTGGATGCTAATGAAACACTTCATTGTTTCAGCACTTTCCCTTCAGACCCCTCTGCATTGCTATTGGCTGATCTCTATTACACGAGGTTGGCGTTATGTGGCTGCCAAGAACCCCTTTCCCAAGGGAACCTAATGGACTTGTTTGAGAAGTTACATCCTAATATTTCCACTGGCATTTCCAAGGTAATCTGCTTTTTTGAGCACATGCAAAGTAATTTGTATTTTAATAACATAATTGAAGTAAACTTAGTTAAATTATAAAGTCCGAAAGGACATATGTGAATCTGTGTAAAGGTATTACTTCCATAGAGTCTGCTTAGAACTGTGTTCATGGGGCATGAGTTAACAGAGGTTAACTGTTAGCCCTGTGAGACTTGCCTCTTCCTTAGAGGTAGTTCAGAGCAGGAGCCTAATGCATTAATTCTTGATTGCCTTCTAGACTACACGAGTTCATCCGTTTCTCAGGTCTGAGCTGAACCTAGTGAAATGAGTCTCCTATACAAAACATTAGCCTCTATGTGGGTTATATAGGCTGCATGCTTCTGACATATGTTTCTGCTTTGAATAGGTCCGGCTGTTGACTGTTCGAATTCTAAACCATTTTGATAATCCATGTGCTACTCAGACTGAGGTAGGGCTAGAACCTTTCATTTAACGTTTCAGAGTCATCTGTGTTTGATGATGTGTGTGAACTGTTTTTCACTTTGCAGAAATAAAGCAGGTATCTGGTAGAGGTTGTCCTCCCTTTTTGTGCATTCACGTTCCAGTTTTATCCCTGTAACCCCTTGCCTTCTGGTATTTTCAGATGTGTGTGTTTTGATGCCTAAATGGTAGAAACCGGAGCAAGTCCCTTGACTTTGTTCTTTGGTCAAGAATGGCTGGGAATCTGTAGTTTGTTTGAAATACTTTTCAATTAGGTAAACATACTCTTAACAAAACGCATGTCACTTGTGTGTTCAGGGTGACAGCGCAGGGGAATTCCAGCCAGTATTTGCCATATTGCTCCAAGCAGAACTTGTGCCAGCAACAGTGAATGATTACAGAGAGAAACTTCTCCATTTGAGGAAACTAAGATGTGACATAGTGCAACCTGCAATGCTAAGTGGATCTTTGCAGGAGGTAAGGACTTATTGTCAAAAAGAAATTATTACATTCCTTTATTCCAGGAAAATTTTCTTTTTCTTTTGCATGGATTGCAAAGTTTTTCCTGAATGTGCATCAAAAAATCAATTAACTTCCAGATTAGGTTTCAGAAAACTTCCATGGTAGTAGGGATCACAGCTCCCATTGTCCTTAGGAGTACTGTGTTTAGTAGAACAGCAGTGGTATCTAGATAAATGGCCCACGGTCA
Organism: Grallaria varia; assembly: GCA_013396735.1. NCBI lineage: Eukaryota > Metazoa > Chordata > Aves > Passeriformes > Formicariidae > Grallaria > Grallaria varia. The sequence goes on from VWZG01011371.1 coordinate 56,099, forward strand.
GATTAATCTGGATTTGATATCATGGGAAGGAAGGCAAATGATTACAGTGAGTTGTGAGCAAATTTAAAATCATGACAATGCCATACTCAGGGTGATTGAACTCCTACTGGTCATTCGCAGCCCTCACTTAATGAATCTTGCTTCAGCATGAAAATCCTGTATGCCTGTGACTGTTGAATCTCTTGAGCTAAAGGGGGTCCCACCTTCTAGATGTTAGAATGATGGCAGTTTTATTAAGGAAATGATCATGGATTTGATATGAGGATTGGGTTTTTTTAGTTATTCTGGTCTGTTGCTGTACATGTGTAATTTTTTTACTTTGACTTGTAGCTCATTCCTACTGCATGTAGTTCAGCAGGCAGCCAGAGGACATGCCTTTAGGCTTAATGCAGTGAATACTCCGCAGGGCAAACTTTTCTCTTTCTGAGATCCCTAATGCTGCTGTGGCAGCACTGAAGTTGTAGAGGGAGACAGACAGTCCAGATCATCTGTGCTGAACTGGTTTTTCCACATTCATGTTATTTAGGTACAGTTACTAGATTTTAGTTCAGCTTACAGTAAATGGGCTCTGGATTTCCTCATGCAGCTGTCAGACAAGGAATTATGTGTGTGACTTCATTACTTCTAGGACTTCTGAGAACTTTTTGATCAAAGTTTGTTCTTTGAGAGGAAGAAAGGTTTGAAGAGGTTGGTTGGTCTTTAACTAATCTTTTTTACATCTCGACAAGATGGTATTGTATGTCATTCTAGGTGCCTCTTCGGTATTTACTGGGAATGCTTTATATTAACTTCAGCCCTCTCTGGGATCCTGTAATTGAACTTATAACGTAAGTATGTATAGCTAAATGCTGCAATCTGTGGTTGTCTCACAGAACATTCCTTTCAATGTTCTGTGAACCAAAGCTGAGGTAAAAATGTCCAGTTGCGGGAGATTTGGGCATGAGAACCTCTATGTGAAATCTTCTGAAATTAATTTGATCTCTCATATCTCAACCTGTGTAGATTCTTACTTTTTAACTTAGTTCCTGATTTTTCTTACTTTAAAGGGAACTTGCAACAAACATAGTCAAATAGCATCAGAGTTTTTAGTCAGAGGTAGCAGGATTTGACTTGTATTTCACAAATGCTTAAGAACTCCCTCTCAAATTTCCCTGTCTGTGGCTTTTCTGTCCTTACTGGAAAACCTCTAAATCCTACTAAAGAGTAGGGAAGTCTTACCATGGTGACAGTGGAGTTAAATATCAAAGTTAGTCTTCTTTCAGCATGACTTTATCTTCTTCTTTTTTTTCCCCCCTCTGTTGTATGATTAAAAAGAATGGGATTTTCCCCTTCAAACTAGTGAATTAATTTTAAAAAAAAATTAAACCAGCTCTTCAAAAGGTATGTCCATGGTAATTCTTCCTTTGGTTCTGTATGATTTACTGTACAGAAGTCAGTAGAAAACTGGAGAACACTTACTCAATTTGAGTTCATTTGAAGTCATGAGATACAATCAGATTATTTTAATAACAGTTGACATTTGGGTTCCATGACGAAAGGCAAGGAAGTGCTGCAGCTGTATTGTGCAGATGTCCTGTCTCTGGGCACCCATATTAAAGCCGTGATCAAAGCTTTTGATTGTGTTAGTTGTTAGCTAGCCAAGTGACACTTGCCTCTTTTTATTTGCCTTTTAATTTTGTGCTGTCTTATGTTTTGTTAGTTCTCATGCAAAGGAAATGGAGAATAAACAGTTCTGGAAGGTCTTACACGAACATTTGGAGAGGGCTGCTACTTACGCTGGTAAGTCACCGCTTCTAAGTGTTGTTATGATAGTAACCCAGCCAGTGGTGAATTATGTGACTTTTTATGTGCTCCAAATTTATGTGTGATGAGGGAATTCAGAATTGGGGTTCTTGAGAGCTGGTGTCATGTCCAGGGGAGGAGTGGAGAGGCTTGGGAGGAAACTGTCTCCTGTCCTAAACACCCAGGAAGTAGATAGAAAAGGTACCTGTATTACAGAAGGGAGTTGCAGGTTGTGGGAAGCTATGCAGCAGTTTTGTCTGTCCTTAAGGCTGGCTCTGCTCAGACTGATCAGGAACAATGACAAAATCTGTATTAACAGGGCTGACCATCTTTCTGCTCTGTGGATTCAGTGGAATTTCTTTAAACTGTCCTTCCTGTGTGTTCTCTGGAGGTTTACCTATGGGTGTATGGAATCTAATATCGCAAGACAGAGCCATGAGTAGACAGCCATTTGTGAACTTCTCTGTTATTCAAGAGAATTCAGCCTAAGTGAGATGTACCAGGGTTGTAAGGCACCCTAGAATGCTTTTTAACCAATGTGTGTCTTTCATTTAGACACAGTTGTGTCTAAATGGGTACATGTCACTAAATGTATTAGTTTTGTAGTGGGGGATGGATTCCTTGCTACTGGCGATTATGAAGTACCTGAAATGATTTTCTTCAAATCTATAGAAATGGAGCTGCAAAATGAACTAGATGAACAGGAGGAGAGCATTGCTGAAACTGAAAGTGAGAAGATGCCAGAAGGGGGAGTGGGAACTGTCTTTCTGGAGCAGCTGAACAGTAGAACAGATTGCAGTGAACGGCTGGACCATACGAATTACCGTTTTCTACTGTGGAAAGCACTGGATAAGTTTCCAGACAGAGTGGAGCCTCGGTCAAGGGAACTTTCCCCGCTTCTTTTGAGATTTATTCGGTAAGTAAGATTTATTTTTCTGTTGAGAGGACGCATTGCTTTCGGCGTGTTGCTGAGCTTTAAGACTGGCTATCCCATTACAGACTTTATTTCTTGAATGCATGGCTGATGAGATATCTGTTTCCAGTTAAGATAACATTTTGATTGAAATGTGGATTCTGTTAGCAACATCACACATAAAGCAGGCTGAAATGAAGCTTGCAGTACATTTCTGCTGCTCAGTCTCTAATTTACTGATTTGCCACTGTCACAGCCTTGTTGCTCAATTAGGGGGTGATTTCAGTGGAAATAAATTTCCTCCTTTTTTTTTAGTGGAAATGCATTTTAATTTGGAATCACAGAATACCAAAGTATTTTCCCCCAAGATGGGTATAGTACTGACTTTGTTAGAGACTAATTTGATTTCCTGCCTCTGGAGGGAGTGCAGTGGTGTGCTTGCACGTGTGAAATTGTCAGACAGTATGATGCACGTGGGGTAGATGCGATCTAATGGCAGGGGAAGGTTTTTGATACTCCTTTTCTATATTAGAAAGCCTGTTTTGCAAGCCTTCCTGAAAAAAAACATACTACAGTAGGTTAGTTTTGTCGCTTTCCCACTGCTATAGTCGCTGTTCGCTTGCCCACTCCAGCAAACCCAGTCTTCATGTCCTCCATGTGACCTCTTTAGAGACCGCTAGCAGTTGAGTGATTCACCTCTCTCCTCTTCTTCACCATGTACCTCCAGTCTCCTCTAGTGTATTTGCTTACTACCTTGTATGTCTGCAAAGTGTAGTCAAATAAGTATATCCTTGCTGAAATACACTTGTTTGGGAATTTTAGTCATATAATGTCCCAAAGCACAGTGCTGTTAATAATAAGAGTGGTATATTGTGGAGTTTTCAGTTGTTCTTGCCCTGAAACCTTGAAAAATGCTATGTTTCTTAATTCTTTCCTTATTTTTCGAAACACAGAAATGAGTACTACCCAGCAGATTCCTTAGTGGCTCCATCTCAGGATCTCAGAAAGAAAAGTAGTGGTACTATACCAGCAAAAGAAATACCCAGTGAAGAGGTGAATGATGTAGCTATGGAGGAGGAGGAGGAGGAGGAAGAAAAGGAAGAAGGGGAACCAATTAGTGTAGGACTACCAAAAAAGAAAACAAGAAGAGCTGCTGCTAAGTAAGTATTTTTAGTTTTACCTTGCTAGTGATTTCATGGAAAGGCAGATTCAGCAGCTCACATTGAGATACCAGCTGTGTTTTTATATATTTTATTTTTTCTTCTTCTGCTTTCACTTCATCATTTTTCAGTGGATTATAAGCACTTTAGAGTCAAAAATTCTGCCTGCATAGTACTAAAAATCCAAATACACTGCCCCAGCTTTATCTCTATCTCATTACCTGCTGACAGTGTGTAATGTGTGTTTTAC
>VWZG01011378.1:0-10486 GCA_013396735.1 Grallaria varia
CACGGTGAACCCACCACACAAAGATATGTAGCTAATGTCCTAATGCAGGATACAGCTTATTAAACTGCACCTTACTATATTCAGACACAGGAAGACAGAGCAGCTAAACTTATAGTTCCATCTAGGCTGGATTTATGATGCCTAGAAGGTGACAGTTACTTTGCATATTACTGTAAGGAGCTCCAGGATCACCTACCAAAACTATAATCTGCTCAGCAAAGAGGAGACCACTGTCCTTGAGTATATTGTGTGGCTCAGGTGTGAAACTGAACAGGGATATACACATACAACACAGTGTACTTCAAGGAATAAGAAGTGGTTGTTTTCTTTCAAGATTAGATTATGTGCTGTGCAACTTTTGGATGCATTACACAAATGGCCAGGTCTATAATAACCTCTACTTTAGCTGAAGTTTGTGAAGCTTACCCCTTTCAGTCAAAGCTCAGATAGAGGCATTGTATTGCAATTTGTCCCCTTCCTATTGTGAAGGGGAAAACTGAGACTGACAGGTAGTACTCATGTTTGTTTTTCTAACAAAAACCACTAAACCAAAAATCTACGAACAATAGAAATAACTCTAACAATAGACTGGCTTCAACATGTGTGTGTTAAGCCAAACATTTATTTCCTTGTAACATAAGAATTACAGCTTTAACTAGGGATGCATAACCAACAAACTGCATAGCATTATACAATAGTGGGAATTAATCACAAACTAGACAGTTTAGCTTGACGGACTCATCTGAATCCTGGTTCTACGTCTCTACCAGTGTCCACAGAATCAAAGTGATACCAATTAGAACATAGGTTTTCAATTTCAAGTGTCTTAAATTTCTCAAGCAGATAGCAAAGATCTGCTTTTCCCTGAAAAAAAAAAAAAAAAAAAAAGTTCTTTTGGTGATACCATATTTAATCTTAATAATGTCAAAAAAGAGGGTTGGTAGGGTTGGAGAGCAGAACTAGAAATGCACAATCCTATCTTTTCTATTAAAAAAAACCCCAATATATTTATTCAGCTCTGCTACCAATCAACAGAATAACTTGATTCAAACCCCCCCCCCCAAAACACTGATGTTGAAAACCAAGTTTCTAGGGTACCATGTCATGGAGGTTTTGCTTGTTTGGCTACTAGAGGAACTCTGTGTCAATGCCACTCTCCTTAGTTTAGTGTGCCTATAGGGAGATAAAGAAGAAACAACAGTCTTTCCTTAGCCTGAACACAAAGACCTTTCAGCAGATTTAGAAGAGAAAGCAAGCATAACTGTAATTCTGGGAGGCATTTATTTACCCCTCCCTCTGCTTCATGACAGAACAGTGCAGCATATGGAAGGAATGAGAACATGACAGCACTTTGTGAAAGGGAAGGAAGAGGAAGAAAAACAGCATGATGGGAATGGCACTTGCTTTTCTCAGGTTGGAGTTTGGTAATGGATTACAGTTCCTTGTACAATACTGGATAAAAGGTGCTACAGCAACATTTGATTAAGTACTGATCTCATATAAAACCAATTATAACACATTTGTTCAAGAAGTTTGAGAGATTAATTTTGCAATAAGAAGTTTTAAAATCACTGCCTAATCTCCTGAAAGGAGAAAGCTGCATGAAATCAAAACATCAGCACAGACTTGTTAATGTGGTCTAATTACCTAAGAGACATCACTGTACAGCCAGCTGTCAGTCAGGTGTAGGCAGTCAGTACAGAGGCCTGGTATTAGTTATCACAAAGTCACAGCCCTACAATGTCTGCGACATTTACAGCCATGTCACTTGTCATCAAGTTCCAACCCAAAGAATGTGCCATTCTTTTTTTAGCCTGTATAATTCTGACCCATATCTTATAGTACAAGAGTATACAATACCACACAAGTTTAGGAGGTTCTAGGATAAAGAAGAGCACTGCAAAATACTGGCAGTCAGCTCTCACAAAAGGATTAAGACTCTCCATTTCAGTGTTGGGAAGAAAAAGGGACTTATGTGTTTACCTGATTTCAAGTGCTTTGATTGCTTCCAGCATCTGTAGATACTCAGCTGCTTTCCAAACATCATTTGCTTCTTCCTCACCTTGGACCATTAGTTTTGCTGTATAGGTGAACTCAATTAGGTGACGAAATGCCATGTTACTTACACCTGTTTACAAGCAAGAAAAACAGCCTCTTTTAGCAATTCCTCAGTCTTGCACACTTGCCTGCTTATAGTAACTCCAACAGCCAGTTTCATGAAGATACCACCCTTGAAAGGCTCACATTGGAATAAAAAGTCTACCATAGAAACATGTGAATCTGGAACAACTAGAGTAATTCCATGACAAAATGAAGAATAATAAGATGGACAAAAAGCTACTTGCATAAAATAATAAAAAGTACAAATTTAAACATAAAAATGTGAGCTCTCTCAAGAGACCTCTGAGCAGCAAGTTACCAGAAGCTGAATTGCTCCAGGAAATTGCTCCTTGACTACCAGGCAGGTATTGCTCCACATCTATCCTTTTCTTGCACCCCAGCCAAGGTATCTTTTAAATTTCTTCATAGTAGTCAGCATGGGGCTATGTTTTGTATTTGTGGTGAATCACAGAACGATAGAATGGTTTGGGTTGGAAAGGATCATCTACTTCCAACCCCCTGCAATGGGCAGGGGCACCTTTCACTAGACCAGGTTGCTCCAAGTCCCATCCAAGCTGGCCTTGGACACTTCCAGAGACGAGGAGTCCACAACTTCTCTGGGCAACCTGTGTGTGAGGAACTGGACTTTTTTAATTGCCTTAAAACATTGCTCCTGAAGCAAGCTGTACAAGCCCCCTGCCAAGGGACTGAAAATAAGGCTGAGGGGAGGAAGCCCCAGGGGCAAAGTCTTGGGTATGTGATGCCTTCTTTAGGTGTATGATACCTATCTAAAGGAGATCAGTGGCACTCTCTGGGTGTGTGATATTTACCTCCTATGGGCCAGACCATGTCAAAGGGGCCCTGTACACACACACCCCCATCACTGCCCCGGAGGAGGTCTCTTAGTAGGGGTGCCTTCAAAGCCCCCCCTCCCCAAGCCTAAATGACTTTGCAAAAACCAGTGCTTCCAGCCTCTGAAAAAGCAGCCCCACACATGGGGTGGCACCAGGAGGATTTCTGAGGGTATATAAACTCACCGAATTCTGTGTTTCATGGGCTTCTCTCCCCCACCACTCCCCAACAGACCAAGACACCAGTGACAACAGCAACCAAGTTCAATGGAGACCTTTGAGTGGTGATTATAACTCTTATTATTTTCTCTTTCTTTTTCTTTTTTCCCTTACACATTTTCTTGAGTGGCTATATTACAACCAAAACAGCTACATACCTGTTTTCCTTTGCAACCAAATTATTCTAAAATAAATCATATATACATATATATCTGCAAACACTGATCATCTAGTGATATAATAATTTAAAAAAACTTACTCCTGCCTGGCAGGGCGGGTTGTAACACTGAGCCAGTGCCTCACCACCCTCAGAGTAAAGAATTTCTTCCTAATATCTAATCTAAACCTACTGTCTGTCAGTTTGAAGCCAATGTCCGTTGTCCTGTCACTCCAGGCCCTTGTAAATAGTCTCTCTCCATCTTTCTTGTAGGCTCCCTTCAGGAAGGCTGCAATTAGGTCACCCCAAAGCCTTCTCTTTTCCAGGCTGAATAAACCTAATTCTCTTAGCTTTTCCTTGTAGAAGTGCTCCATCCCTCTAATGAACTTGGTGGCCTCCTCTAGACTTGCTCCAACAGGTTGATGTCCTTCCTGTGCTGAAGCAGTGTTGATGACACACTGATGTTTCAGTTACTGATGAGCAGGGCTTACACAGAGCCAGGGCCTTTTCTGCTTCTCACAGTGCCCTGCCAGTGAGGGGGCTGGGGGTACATGGGAGGTTGAGAGGGGACACACCTGGGACAGGTGACCCCAAATGACTCAAGGGATATTCCACACCATACGATATCATGTTCAGCATGTAAAGCTGGGGGGGGAGGCAGGTAGAGGGGCCACTGCTGGGGACTGGCTGGGTATCGGTCAGTTGGTGGCAAGCAACTGTTTTCATTTGCACCACTTGTCTTCCTTAGGTTTTTTCCCCCTCTTTTCTCTTTTACTTATAATTTTTACAAAATTATTATTTCTTTTTAATTATGAAACTGGTTTTATCTTAACCCACAAGTTACTTTCTCACTTTTACCCTTCTGATTCCCTCCCCCATTCCACCAGTGGAAAATGAGCAAGCCTGGCTCTGTGGTGCTTAGTTGCCAGCCAGGGTTAAACCACAACACTACCTCACAACAACTTCAGAGATGATATTTAGAGAGCTAATTGATATAATCAAGCATGATTGAAGCCCATACCAGGGATGCTACATTCATTTTGAGCTTGGGCACACAACTCTGAAGGTTTTTATTTGCATTAATCAGACTACCTTCAATCTCCACCAAGGGCTCCTGAGTGAAATCTTGGAAGAATTTGTAGAAGAACTGGCTACAGGCAGCAAGAACAGCCTTATGAGCTTTGAAATGGTGACCTACAAAGACAGACAAAAAATTTGGTTTAAGTAACACCTTCCTTACTCATAGTGCAGAATAAGTACAGATGCAGAGAACAGCTGCAGAATCACCCAGTCTATAAATCTATTCCAGCATCACGTAGTCACTTAGTATATCTCCTTGTAACATGGGATACCACTGCAGCTAGCCTGTCCCATCTTATGTAGATCCTTGCTGACATCACTGACCTTGTTGAAGCTCTGCAATTCAATCAGCTGAAGGACTCACTCAAGTCTTTCTCTTTTCATATACTTAAGTTGTGGGAAATTCCTGTTCAGACTTTTCCCCCCATATGTCTTGGGCTCAGCTCTCAGGTTTGATCCCAGCTCTCCTTGTTTTTTGCTGCTCTTACATATGGATGTATTTAATCATCACTTCTGCCAGCATAAAGATCCCCACAGAATAAAGTAGTTCTGCTGTGTTCTTCCTGTTTTCCAGACTGTGTATTCTTCACTGTGTTGCCTTCTCCCTGGTGCAGACATGAACACTCAGAAGACTCCATGGGACATGGGTAAGAGAAGCAACATGGATTAGAACTACACAGCTGCACAAGAAAAGTTTTGAGCTCAACATGTGGATTTGGTAATACCAGAGCAGGAACAAATATTCAAGGTAAGTTTTGTGCAAACATTATCAGTGAAACTACAGTGATTCCAAAGAGTAATTTTTTCTTCTTTTACTTACTTTTTTCTAATCCAGGCTCTGTAGGACCCTTTTCTTTCAAGTGAGTTCTTGCTATCCTTTTAAGGATCAGGTGATACTCCTTTAGCTAGGTCTGTCCTAGTGGACACTGCCTCTCTTCCCTGAAGTGCTCATCCATTCTAACACATGTTTGGGATAAGAAGCAATCTTAGGTGATCTATCAGACACCACCTTTTCTAATGAAATAAGTATATCTCCATCTTCCTTTTACACTAATACTTATGTCTTTAGAATACACAGAAAAAGAAAAGTGAGTTGTTCTACCCTGTTTTAACTATATATTAAAATAGTAAGCAGATACCAGAGAAGCAAGGAGATCTTATTTCAAGATGTTTTTCCTGTTTGTTTTTTTTTTTTTAAAATAATCAACCAGTATTTGTACAAGTTCTCTACATGCAAACAATCAGTTCAAGTTAGAGAAAGATATTTTTACAATGTTTTGGAAATCCTTAGACAACACATTAAATATAGCACAGCCATTTCAAAGCGGGCTTTATCTGAAAATATTTAGCCCCTTGTTTGGAAAGGGCTCCCTACTCTCCGCCTCTACACCGCTCTCATGAAACCCCACCTGGAGCACTACATCCAGGTCTGGAATCCTCAGCACAGGAAAGATGTGGACCTCTTATAGCAGGTCCAGAGGAGGCCATAAAGATGATCAGAGGGCTGGAGCACCTCTCCTATGAAGACAGGCTGAGAGAGAGCTGGGGCTGTCCAGCCTGGAGAAGAGAAGGCTCTGGGGAGACTTTAGAGCACCTTCCAGTGCCTAAAGTGGGCCTATAAAAAAAGAGAGTGACTTTTTACATGGGCAGATAGTGATAGGACAAGGGGGAATGGTTTTGAACTCAAAGAGGGGAGATTTAGATTAGATATTAGGAAGAAATTCTTCCCTGTGAGGGTGGTGAGGCCCTGGCACAGGTTGCCCAGAGAAGCTGTGGCTGCCCCATCCCTGGAAGTGTTCAAGGCCAGGTTGGATGGGGCTTGGAGCAACCTGGTCTACTGGAAGGTGTCCCTGGGCTGGGGGTGGAACAAGATGAGCTTTAAGGTTCCTTCCAACCCAAACCATTCTGGGATTATATGAAAAGCAGAAGCAAAATTATTAATCACTGGCAGAGACTGTTCAGCCCAAGATTAATAAATTAAATTCTGCAAACAACTCACACACCAATACAGAGCCAAGAATTTGTTAGCAGACCAGTTTGACAGCTGATCTGTGACAAACCCAACAGCTTCCCAGCACAGCTTTCAGAATTCTCTGGATACCAACTGGTTCTCAGGCGTATACATACCATCAACAATCAGAGTGATATCTGTAAACTGGTCCTGCTCACGTTGTTCATTCAGTCTATCCAAAATAACTTTATAGTGTTCAGGGAATTCCTGGATACATTCCATCATTTCTTTGGCTTCCATGGCAAAAGGATTAGTCTGCAAAAGATGTGGTAGGACAGTAAGAATACTGTGCCACTTAGAAACTACTATGCACAGTCAGGTCTTCATACAAACATGAACTAACTAGCACTTTTCAGGGACTACAAAACCAATAGAAACACCAAACTGTCTTGGTAACAGGTTTACCTGATTTTAGCTGACAGGTAGGAAACATTGGTGGTTAATGAAGTATGGCCTTATTTATACACATGAAAAAACAGTCAAAGTGGGCAAGTGCATTTCTTCATTCTACAGATTCCATAGGGACCCACCTCCCTCAAAGAAAATACTGCAGGGATGCAACATCTCCACTGCTAACTATTTTACATCTAGGCAGCATAATGTCTGAATCTTTGTAAAGTTACTTCTTGCAATTCTACCAATCCTCTCTGTGAAGGAATTATTCTGAAAATTTTTATACATTTTTTATCTAGCCAACACAAGATTTTTACTTCCTTTAAATAAGGATGTAATAAAACAGCACTTTTCAGCTTTTGGGTACACAGGAGTTGCCAGGGATTTAATGTGTTGTCACACCCAAGAGCAAAGAGCTTCTTATTCACCTAGCATTCTTACACTTATCCTCCTACAAGGTGAAATATTCTTTGCAAACCTTTTAAAAGACATGTATGCTTGTAATCTCATGGCTCTTCCTCCTTTACTTATACAACAAACATAGCTGAGGGTGGGAGTTGCAAAGATCCTCAAACTTGAAAAGGTTTAGTAGAAGTCTGTGCCTGTGGATGAGACACAGATGTTGGTGTGCTGCTGATGCAAAAGAATCTCTGGAGAGAGTCCAAGTGCTTCAATTAAAGCATTTCACAAATTAACTCTGGGCAAAATGACTTCAGATCTGTGCAGCAACACTCATCTTCAACTTCCACATTCACATGGCTCTCACACTGAGAATACCACAGACAAAGCAAAGACATTTCAAAGTCACATTAATGCAGAAACTTTGTTTTCATAGTCTAACTCGCTTTAAAGAACATATAGTTTCTAAGATGGTTATTAGGCTTGAATGAGTCTTATAGTGAAGGGTACATCTCAAATTCCTTTCTTCCTTTTATCCATACTAAGTATAACAATAAAGTCAGGAGAGCAGCTAGTATCAAGCTGAACGTTGAATATAGAGATAGAAAATTCTGGTGTGGCAAAGAAGCAGTTTTCTTTAGAGTGCTAGAAGAAACTAGATAGCAGGTGCTCCCTAACTTGTGCAGATTTTCTGTACGTGATTGGAATTGGAAAGTCCTGAGCTGATGCCACCATGTTTGCTAACTCCCCTGTGCAGCTGTGTAAATTCTACCTTGCTTCCAACAAACACATACTGGAGAAGAATTACCTGGTTATGATAAAAGCAAAGTTGTTGTTTTATGACTAACACATCAAGTAAAGGAAACTGTGGAATTCCTATTTTTACCACAAAACACACTCTTTCTTGCATCTCAGAAAAACTGTCTCATGGAGAAATCGTTTTGCCAAGAGATGGAAAAAAGAGCAGAAGCAACTATTTATGGAAGTCTAGTTCTACCTGCTATCACTGCTTTGCCAGGCAGATGCTGAAATACATATCAGGATCTCATGAGGGCAAGAGAGAAAATGAAGTTGAAGGAAGAGAATGCCTTCACCTCATCTGTAATGATAGGTCTAAGACAGATGATCAGCATCTTTCTTCCATCCATCATTCCATAAAGTCTCATGTGGAAAGTTGTTAGCCATTTTACTTCACTATTTAATTTTTCTTGCCCATTTTTGACACAACGTACAAGGATATACGACTTGCAGTTAAAAATGTAATTCCCTAAAAGTTAAACAAAATTTCAACCTCAAATCTCATTATTTCCACCTATTCAGAATTTACTTCCAAATTGCATGTTTGTAGGGAGATCTTACACCCCCCAAGTAACAGAGCAAGTCCCCCCCAATCTAAGAAATTTTTAAAAGTTTCAGTCTCTCAGAACACTAAAAATCACAAATAAAAAATCATTAACTTATGATAGGTAATTTATTGCCCTGAATTAACACAAAACTAGTAAAAAAGTGTGAATTTATCACACATCTAAATACAGTTGCAGCATCCATTGAGTCTTCTCATTTTAAACTCTGTGATATTGCAGAAGAAAGTCCAACAGAACACCATATGCTCAATGAGAGCATAATTACTTTGGAGCAAGAAGGGAAATGCAGTCCTCAGAGAAAAAACAAGAAGCCAAGGAAGACAGACAGAAGTGATCCAAGTTGACAGGCTCATATATGAGTGCTGAAAATTGGATTAAATCAGTTATTTACCTGAATTTTTTGGCAGACCCAGTTGACTACTGACGTAACATTAACTTTTGACACTAGATGCATCTCACACGACATGCATACAATTAGCAGATCTGTTCTTATAATTCTACCTCAATGAAGCCATCTTATTATTTCCACACTCCTGGACTTCAACAGGAACTCCTCTTATTTCAGGCACAAGATATTTGTTTTCTTTGTCTACATGAATCATACACAAACGCAGGCAGGCAGAGCAGGCAACACAGAACAGCAGACAAACCACTGCCAACTCATTGTAGCCAGGTCAGGAAAGGAGAATGAGGGGTGTTTGGTGAGTAACAGCAGTGGTTGCTTCAAGATAACACAGACATGAGAACTACTTGTGCAATTTTCTATGTACTTTTCTTCAAAAATAGCAGCCACAGAGCAAGAACGTGAGCCATCCCCTCAGTTCCCTCTCAGTTGCATACAAGGCCTCGCTATCTCTGAAGCAACCCAGGCACCCACGACGAGCAGAGCAGGGCAGAAGCTGGGTGTGACACTGCCAAGGGGCACGAGAGACCTCCCGTTGTCCATAGCGGCAGCGAGGCGGAACTACAACCTGCCGCCAAAACCCCTTGTAGTTCCCACCAGCTCCAATCTCCGCGGAACTCTCGAAAGCGAGGCCGAAGCCCAACCCCATCAAAACCCCTCACAGCCTCGCGCGCCACATCGAAGCTTCAGCTCGCGCACCCCGTAGTCGGCCACAGCCTCGTTGGCGGGCGCTAATAGCAATCAGCGCGAACCCCGCCAATCGTAAGGCGGCAGCAGAGCCCGCCCCAGGCGGAGAAGCAAAACAGCGCCCGCCGAGTCCCAGGAGTGGCAGAAGACGGAAGGCCTAGCCAGTGCTGAGTGCCTTGCCGGGCGCGGGCGCTCCGAGAGCGGTGTGGGGAACCGCCGGCAGGTGCGAATATCCCATGAGGGCACGCCCGCGGAGGGAACACAACCGGTGCCGGCCCAAACCATACGTTTAGCAACACCGCCACCTCATTAGTCGTTATTACGTCATCAAAGCGCGCATTAAATAGATTCCTTTTCTATTCCCAGCCAGGTTGCACTCTGGAGACAGTTCCGCTGAGTAACTCACCGTGAAGTGCCCCTCACCCTGCCGCGCTCTCTCTGCCGTTACCGCTTCCTGCTCCCCAGCACGTTGAAAAGCGGGGTAGGCGCCGGCCAATCGCTACTCGCACTCCCGGCCTGCACCGCGTGCGGAAGTGACGGTAGAGTCACCTTTCACATGGCGGGGGNACCGGTAGTTGGAGGTGAGTGACGTTGTCGTGAGGAGCCGTAGCCGGGGTGGGCCTGGGAATGGGGGAAGGACAGGCGGGTTATTTCCCCCAGGACTGGTACGTCGCCGTGTCGCTGGCTCTCTCCGCAGAGGAGCGGGCAGTGCCCACGCGGGGTGGGACAGCCGCGAGAACTGGCGGCTCCGACGGTCATTTCGTGCAGTCTCGGCCCTGAGCTGCGGCGGGAGCCCTGGCACCAGCGGGGGGCCATTCCGCC
>VWZG01011387.1:0-46048 GCA_013396735.1 Grallaria varia
CATTCCCAGTCGGAATTCCCAACAGTGTTCCCGCGGTGCTGCTCCCGCCCCGCCTGGGGGCGTTACCGCCCCACGAAGCCAATGCACCCCAGTATCCCCAATGCCAGTGTCCCCAGCCCGCCCCAGTGTCCCCAGTTTGTACCAGTGTCCCCAGCCTGCTCCGGTGTCCCCAGTGTGTACCACTGTCCCCAGCCCGGCCCAGTGTCCCCAGCGTGTACCAGTGTCCCCCGCCCGGCCCAGTGTCCCCAGTTTGTACCAGTGTCCTAGCCCGCTGCAGTGTCCCCAGCCCACCCCGGTGTCCCCAGCCCGCCTCAGTGTCCCAGCCCGCTGCAGTGTCCCCAGCCCCACAGGGAGGGCTGTCCCTGTCCCCGTGCAGGGGCCGAGGGCAGGGCTGCAGAGGCACCAGGACAGAGGGGCAGGCAGCACCCCTGGCACTGAGGGGACGTGGGAAGCGAGGCCCTGGCAGGCAACAGCTCTGAGCTGGGCATCCCCTTCCCCTGCAGGATCCAGGTCCCTCCGTGACAACAAAACTGGAAGTAAAACCAACCGGAGCAATCTGTTCCTCTGGGAGACAGAAGGGGGTGGGCACCCATCTGGGAATGGGGAGCAACTGGGAAGTCTGGGTGTCTGGGCTGTAACTCCTCGGTCCTGGGAAGGAGCCTGGCCTTGGATCCTGCAGCCAAGGGTGTTTTCATCATTGTGCCAAAGCCAGCCTGGATCATGGCACAGTCTAACACACCAGTGCCAATGTCACAGACCAGATACTGGCCCAGCCTCTGGCTGGGCCACTGGATTTGTGTTGGGCACACAGCTCGGGGACACTGCTCTGAACACACTCTCTGACCCAGAGGTGCCTGTGGTTACAACACTTTCACTGATAAAACCCTTCCCTTCAGAAGGACTCCAGTGCTGTTGCTGTCATGGTCACACACACAAATACAAGCTCAGCTCACAGAGATTTCTCAGTCCTTTCTCTATCGAACAGGTAGGATGTCACCCCATCACGGTGCCTGTCCCGGGATGGGTTCCTCCTTTGGACTCTCCAGCTACACCTCCACTAGTGAGCAGTGCTGGGTCATGGCTCCTCTCTGGGGTTTTCCCACACTGCCAAACTCTCCATGTGGTTACGTTGCACAATTCCACCCGACACCCCACAGGAGTGTCCCAGACAGCACCCAGGACCCGGGTTAGCAGGGGCAGGGCCATCTCTAACAGCCAGAGGGGGTGCAATACCCTGATCTGGAGGGTGAAATGTAGAACCAGCAGAACACAGCCTGTGCTGAGCCTCAAGGACAACAAAGAGATCCTGGCCCTCTCTATGGGTGGGAATAAGGACTAGAGAGCCAAACTTCCTTCTCTGCAGAGCCATCACCCTCTGACCTTCCTGGGATGTGCACCTCCAGGTGTGCTTCACCTCACCAGCCTCTGGCTGTTGAAGTCTAACCATTCCTTAGTTTCCTTCCTAGTAAAGGAACAGAAACAGGAACTTCTAATGGGTAATCTAAAATACATGGGGCGAGTCACCAGCAGGAGGCACCTGTTATTGTGCACTAATTTAACACAGGGCCCAGAAGACTAAACCAGACAACTCTCTTTGCCCAGCTAAACTCTGGTGACACGACTCTTGCTTTATGTGGTTTTGCCTCTACCCAGTTTCCTGAGCCTCAGGCCAAGGCAGTGCAATGTGAGCCCACGTGTCCCAGACAAGGTGACACACCTTGGGGCACCTGCGGGTACAGTCACACAGCCTGCGGGGATGTGCAGCACAGCAGAGAAAGGGCCTGGAACTGTGTGTGTACAGGAGTGTTTTCCAGCTTTCTTTGCACAGGTTCAGCTGGGGAGGAACCTCACGGAGGACTGGCGGCCTGAGTGCCCCGAGGATGGGGCTCCCCCCAGGGATGGGGCAACTGCAGCCACTGGAGATATTGGGCAAGCTGTGTCTCTGTGGGGCAGCACCGGCAGATGTGGGGAATTGCTTTATTCACTTCTATTTCACCTGCACACACATGAACAGCTGCAGCTGCCCCAGGGGCTGAGGGTCCCCATGTGGCTGCCTGGACTGGGGTGGGACAAAGCCCCAGGCTGTCCACACCATGAGTGCCCCTTCAGCTCACACCAGCTGCCCACGGGGCACTGCAGCAGCTGAGATGGGAAGCTCAGAGCCACAGGGAAAAGGTGCCTGTTTTACCTCTGGGAATGATTGTTCCTCTGCCCTGCGTGGCTCCAGGAAGGTCACCAGCCACTCACCAGCTGCCCCAGCACCCATGGGTCTGACAGGCACAGCTTCCCATCCAGCACAGCAGAACTGAGCCTGGTGTGGGCACCTCCGGAGCCTGGAGAGAAATCAGGAACAGGAGAGATCCCCATCACAATTCTGGCCCTTCACAAAGAAAGGAAACTCAGACCCGCGATTGAGGGGCAGCCAGTTAGTCCTGGAGGGTGCACTTGCTTTAATTCCAGCTGTGCACAGAGGGCTTCAGCTGTTCCCTGGAGCTGAGAGACTTGGATGTTTCTCCCCAACTGAGTCCAGTTCCCAGGGCCATGTTAGCAAGGACTGCTACTTCCCTGACGTGGGCCCAGTGAGGGTCACAAGGGCTGTGCCTGGGCTGACACAGCAGCCTCCCCACCACTCACCACTGGGCATCACGAGGCTGAAAGCCACCCTTTTGCTGACAGCTGCAGCTGTGCAGCACTTCGGGCTGATGGATATGGTGCTTAGGGAGATTCTGAACTGGCTGACAAGAAGCTGCTGTGGTTGTCAAAGCACTTGGATAGGAGATTGGACACTGTGACCTGAACTCAGAGTGGTTTTATTGTCTTTCCAAGGCAGTGTGTTGCACCCAGTCACAGGAAATATCTGTTTCTCTGCCCATCCTCAGAGACAGGCGGTCCCTAAAATCTCTGGCAATCAGAAGCACAGGCTGGGATGGAGCTGCCAGGGCCCTGTGGCTGTGTGTGGTGTCTGACACCCATGTCCCACAGCCCCACAGACCTGCACAGCAGGGTCAGGCCCCGGCAGCATTTCAGTGCCAAGACAAAATCTGGGGATTAGGACAGCAGGGGCACATGGCAGCTTTGAGGACCTCTGACGTGGATATCTGGGCATTCAGGGACTGCCTGCTGGCAAAGAGCTTCTCTGCAGACCATCAGGTCTCAGGTAAGAAGCCAGAACTACTACAGGATTGCAGGAGAATTTGGGTCAGAAGAGACAGCGGGAGGACTCTAGTCCAACCTCCTGCTCAGGCCACGGTCACCTGTGGGATCAGAGTGGGCTGCTCAGGGATGTATCCGGTCAGGTTTTGAAAAATTCCTAGGATAGGGATACCACAGCCTCCCTAGGCACCCCATCCCAGTGACTGACTGTCCTGATAAAATCCTTTCCCCTCACACTCAGTTGGATACAACAGCTTGGCTGGCAGGAGCAGACACTCACTGCTGTGCAATTTACCAGCAGCCCAGAGACAACCTGCAGCAGGGCTGGTACAGATGCCTGGGCGGCTCATTTATCCAGCCAGGGGGTTTCAGGAGCTGCCCTTTCCCTGTCACTGCCAAGCCCTTCTGTAAATGGTGCAGCTGAGCACTCAGGAGTGTCCCTGAGGTGCCCCTGGCCACGTCTCCAAGCAGTTGAACAAGGGGAGGGTCAAACATCCCAGACTGGGCTGCCTTTCTCTCACTGCCTTTTCCCCAACTTCACATTGCAGGGAGAGGAGCTGAACTATCCCAGTGAAAGGGACAGTGACAGGTGAAAGAGGCAGGAAACCCCTTCTTGTCTGCAGGCCAGTGATTAATTGTGTGTGAATGGAAAGTAACTCCGGAACCAACTCCACCTCCTACTTCTTGTCAGAGATGAATCTATGGCGCCTCTCAGGTAAATATCTGCTCTTTTTATGAGCATCAGAATTGTGTTCAGTGTCCTCATTCTAGCCCCTATGTGTGTTAAATCAGCCTTCTTGTCATGTTTCTTCTAATGAAGAATTAGCATTAGTGTCAAAACTTGTTAATGCGATATAAAAATTCTCCTGGGAATATTCTATGTTACAAGCTCAGTTTGGGTGTGTTGCTATCCTGAAAAACGTGGGAGGGAATAGTGAGTGTCAGCTCTCCTTATGCTGCTCTTAAACACAATCCCTGCAGTGCCTGGGCTGGCCTACATTCCCAGGAGAACTCGGGGGGGAGAGACAGAACGTTTAAAAGAATGAAACATTGGCATCGCAATTGTTATTTCTAAGTTTGTGTTTCTATCTGATACATTTGTTTGGGCAATTATTCTGGAGAGTATTTTTCACCTCAGGCAGTAAGGTAGGTGCATCAGCTTCCTCGTGAGCAGGTATCAGCACGTTCCCAAAAGGAATATTATGTTGGACTCTGTCAATCACAGCACAGAGGTGAGCAGGAGTGGTGCTTATACACAACTGAAGTGAGGCACACTTGGATTCAGGCTGCTTTGGGAGATCTGTGTTGAGATGAATATCTCTGCACACCTTCTTGTCATGCTGAATTTAGTGATGAGTTGATAAAGGCAGTAACACTTTCCTGTTGCCACTGAGATTCTGAAGATTGCAAACCCCTTAGTATTAAGTCCTAAAATCTCTACCACTGCTATGGAATGGAGGACACTGCACTGATTTCTACAAGGGAGCCTTTAGTCAGACTGCTCACCGAAATAATTGCTCAGAGCATGGTTTTCCCTCACCAAGTGCTCCTGAATTCAGCATTAATATGCCCTTCAGAATTGAGTCAGTCTCCTCTCCACCTTCACTGAGAAAAGACAGCATACCTGGCCTTGGATCCTGCAGCCAAGGGTGTTTTCATCATTGTGCCAAAGCCAGCCTGGATCATGGCACAGTCTAACACACCAGTGCCAACATGGCATTACAGACCAGATACTGGCCCAGTCTCTGGCCGGGCCACTGGATTTGAGCTGGGCACCACCACAGCTCAGGAACACACTGCTGTGAACATACTCTCTGACCCAGAGGTGCCTGTGGTTGCAAAACTTTCACTGACAAAACCCTTCCCTTCAGGACTCCAGTGCTGTTGCTGTCGTGGTCACAGCTCACTCACTACCTGGGTTCTCTCAAGTGGTGCTAACCTGAAGCATCAAGAAACCGTAAGATCAGGTAACTCTCACAGGCTCCAAAACAAATATTGACAGGAATTCTTTGCTGTCTCCTACACCTTATTCCTTTTGTGTCCACATTAAATGTTAACTGTTCAGGATGGTGCTGGTTTCTAGTCTTGGCTCACAGACTGGTGTGCTCAGAGACAGCGTGACTCAGTCCTCGAGGAACATTAGTATGCACAGATGCCGCAGACCCACTTCAGACACTGATGAAGTATCCTTTGCAACCTTCTGAGTTTCCTTCCCTCTTCAAGAGTTTGGCATCACTGCATTTACAAGTGCTGTAGTCTCATATCAGGAGTTACTTGGAAATTCTGCAAACATATGTACATACACACAGCTTTCATGCTAGCTACATACATTCCCCAATGAAGCTCTCCATTATAAATCAGACTTTCTTAGGGCAGTTGGCTCTGTAAGTTAATGAAGCTGAATTCAGGTGACCCGGGGCAAACCCTTCCGCACATACTTGTTTTCATTTCTGTAGTCTAAATGAGAAGCTCTCCAGGATAATCTAAAATATCCCTGGATCTGACCTCCTTAGAAAATAAAGTGCAGTTGGTATAGTAATGAACGTAGGAAATAAAGCTTCATTAAAACCTAAAAGCATCAGCTGTAATTAAAGCACTGCTTTGTTTTGATAGGATCTGTTTAAACCACTGCCAGTCAAATCATAACAGGGGTCACCAGCCTCATGTTTCTAACAGGCAATTAACTCTAGCAAGCTTCCTAAAAATCTAGCCCTTTAGTAAATTAGGGAAAACAAACTCCAAACCAAAAAAAACCCCAAATCCTCCAATAAGTGAGTCTGAGAAGGTTCACTCTTTAGGGCACCATTTTTCATTGTCATGAATTCCACTGAAATAACTGCAGTCGTTTTCTACCCAACCCTCACCCCCCAACCTCAAGAAGTTAGCAGTTCTTTTTTTTAAAGCAAATATCTACACCTCCACACATCCACATTTAGGTCAAAAATCCGAAAAGCAAGGGATCACAGGCTAACAACAGCAGAGTCTGATGTTTAGAACAGCAGCTGTTGTCCCAGTACAGACAGAAATGCCCCAAGAGTCACTGTCCTGTATGTTCAGCTTGCTTTTCCTCTGGGGCAGCCTCAATTCTGAGCACCCCATGGCCCCAGCGCTGACATGATGTAAGGAGGTACCTGAAGGCAAGCTCTAAATGAGCACAAGACTATCACATTCTCCTGTTTACTGCCATTTCCCTCGCAAAGCTCTCAAATGTTTAAGTAAGTGTAAAATTGCAACACTCGTAACTGCTTTCTCATTAAGCATCAGAATAAAAAAATGCTTATTTTAACGGGTTTCTTCAGGCAGTTGTTGGTAGTTAATTTGCCACATACTGTGGCCTGGGTAAACTGTGCTTAAAAATTATCAGAGGCTGGTTCTGCCAAATACAAATCTATTATCAGAGCAGAAGGAGATGCCAAACATTACAAAGAGATTTTGGAACTGCAGGTAGAAGTCACAACAAAGTGGCAATGTGTGATTCTGAGCAGCATAAATCAAAGGCTATGGAGATGAACTAATAAAGCCCAGTCCTGTCCCTGCAGCAGCTTCCTGCTGCCCAGATGATGAGGTGGGTGGGTTTTGGCTTCTCACACATGGACCAAGTTTGCAAGACCAGTCTTCTCCCACATCAGTATGGGTGTTTATGCTCACAGAAATTCTCCAGAAATAATATTAATTTCTCGGAGCTTTGCTGCCCGTTTTTATAGCGTGCATGAGTGTCTGCTTCTGATTCCATGCCTTTCTGTTATTTCAGTTGCTGCTACTCTAATCATTGTCTCTGGCAGCTAAGGATGTAGGCTGTAAAGCAGCCCTTTCCAATCATTTGGAAATCTACCAGATTATCACAGAGGGGAAATACCTGTTACTGTGACGGGAGAAGTCATAAGAGTATTTTTTTGTCTGTTTTTTTTTTTTAATCTGTCAGAGCTGCAATAAGAAGTCATGAAATTTTCCACACCTTCACACTTTCTCCCTCGGCTGGCATTATTTTATACCTCTGGGTTTTGGAGACAGAGTCATCTCCTATTTGCTGGTGATCTTACGACCTTCTGCAAAATACTAGACCGGGTGCAGAGCACAGGAGTACTTGCTCCTTCAGCTCCCAGTGGCTAAATCCAGTCAGGATTTCATGAAGGCACTCGGCATGCCTATCTAAACCCATACTCCACCCAGATGTGGGAACACATTTATGACCACACTGAGTTTGTGGTGCCCTGTCTGAATCTCCCTGCTGAATTTTAGCACACCCGGACCCTGGCAGAGACAGAGGCAGCTTTGCAGTCTGGCACCAGGTGGTGTCACCTCACCAGCAGAATCATGCTGGGAATGGAACACACCGGGGGAAACACCTGTCTGCCAAGCTCCACGATACCCCCAGATCCAGGCTCCAGCTTCTCTCCTGAGAGAGTTGCTCCCTCGAACATGTGCTCACCCTTGTCGCAGCAAGCCACTTAGAGAGCTCATGGCTGTCACACCAGACAAGGAAAGGGACCAGCACTGCTGCTGCTTCTCAATCAGCATCACACCACAGCATTTACTAAGAAACAAGGGCGGGAGAAGCTTATCTACCCATTATCTCGATGAAAGACCGCTTAGGGAACTTCTGTCACCTTTCCCAGCTCCACCCAGGCAGTACAGTTTTTCCTGGTTCCGGTGGTTTTCGAGCAGAGCCAGATTGCTCAGCCCTGCACACAGCCTGACATGTCCCCAGAGCACTTCTGGCAGCTCCTCACAGCACCTCTTGAACATGAAGAACAGCGAGGCATTGCCAGCCGTGTGTCTTGTCTTGCTTCGGACACGTGGAAGAACCAGGAATACTTTCCAGGGCAGGCCTGCCTGCAGGGACGCCCCTCACGGCCTTGCAGAAAGTATTCCCAGCAGGAGCCTGGACAGACTTGCTGGGGCAGGTACCAGTTTGGAAATACTTAAGGGCTCTGGTGCCAGAGAACTGCTGTCATGGGCTGACACGTTCACGGCCACACTTGATGGTGCAGGGCTTAATCCACACCCTCCTGTTTCGGCATGTGCCTTGCTCAGAGGGGTGGCCTTTGAATTAAGCCATGGAATCCTTCCAGATGCTTTTTATTAAAAGCCATCTCCACTAAGTTCCCTACAGACCAGCTTTGTAAAACAATTACCTCCCCTTGTACCAAGGGCTGCTGTATTTAATTCAGCACGAGATTTAATAGAACAAAATTAGCCACTTGAAAAATCAGTGACAGGTTTCTCTTCATGGGTCTGGCTTCCACTTTGACAAAAATCCTCCTGTACAGGGAAAAGATTAAAAGAAACAACTGGCTAGGAATTGGCTGAGATCTCTATACAGCAGGTGGGGAAGACAGATTAACACTCTGCCTGCATTTTCCTGCTGTAACTTCCTGGTTGTACTCTAACAGAGATATCCTCCCTCCCTATGACGCGAGAGCAATTTGGATTTGTCCCTGTACACACTCCCTGTTGGGGCAAGAACTTTGGCTGCATGTATTGTCCATTAACTTCAAGGTACAGAACCCAAGACAGAGACAATTATGCTCATGACAAAGTCACACAGAGGAGCTTTGCACTGAGCTGTACAAAAAAAGAAGAGGTCACTCTCAAAAGACTCTACAGCGAGCCTCACACTACCTAAAAAATCTTCCACTCCTGCTGCTTTATCACCCATCCCCCTAAATGTTTGTGAACAGGTTTAGCAGTGGTTTTTCTGTCAACACAGGTCTATATGCTTTCATATTTTCTACAGCAAAGTCCACTTTAATCCTGATGCAGGGCAATGTCAAGGAAGCAGTTACCTGAATTATCAGGACACCAGGATACAGCTCCCAGTTTCATTCCTGAATGGTCTTAGTGTTAAAGCATTTAACAACTGTGTAAACACCACCAGAGCGCACTGAGGGAATGATGTAGAGCAAAAGCCAGTTTCTGTAGGAAGCTGACAGGTGCAGAATCATGCTAGCTGGCCAGCTTCTGGGAAAAAGGAGTTTTCTGTAACAATGAGATACGACATTGTCTCAGCAAATAAATCCCAAAGCTTCCCTCCTCCCTTAAGCACTTGACTGCTGACAGACTGCACAGCCTGTCATAGCAAAACACCCCAACTTGCATCCTGCTTACTGAATACACCAGACTGCAGGAAACTTTAGTCTGTAAGGTAACATGAATCTCAACTCCCCCTTTCCCACACCATGACTACTTGGCAAAACCAAAGCTTGATGTCATTATTGGGTGGGTGTCAGCAACTTGTTTAAGTGAGCCATTTGATAAGATGTGGAGCTTCCTGCAGAGTTGCTGCTGTTCAGCAGAGTGTGTTCCTTCCTCACAAGGTGGGGGCAATCCAGTGAATTTATCTTGGAGAAAAAAGGGAAATTATTCTGCCTAGTATTTCTGCTCCCTGCAGGCCAACATCTGGATTGTGTTATCACTGAAGCCAAACCACTTCACAGATTCGGCCTAGAAAAACATCAAGGAGCTACCAGACGTGTTTTGCAACCCTCTGCTATGATGTGAGCTTCAGAATTTGTGCAAATCCTGTTTTCTGAATGTTACAGACAATCTTTACATACATAATATCAGTCATCTTCCATAAATTTTCTTTCCCTAAGTGATCTGTGGTTTATAGCTCATGCTAAGGGAAATACAGTCTATCAATAAACAGAAGAACCCACCAGCTCGTGCTCTGATTCTTACCATATTTCTCAACCAGGTGACTCACCAAGCTCATGTGTGCAGCTCTAAATGAAATAAACCAAGGGACTAAATGAAAAATTGTTATTGCACCGAACACAACCATGAATTGAAAAAGCTTTTGCTTTGACAGCTTTCATGTCAGTGTTCTAGTGCCAGTTCGTATTACACTTATGAATAGGAAAGGGAATACAGAGGTGAGAGCCTGAACCAAGCCACCTGACCTGGATGAATACTTCCTGTATCCAAACAGTATGCCACAGACCTCTGGCGTGCCATACTCTTATGTTGCCTGTGGAAAGGCAGCCCCAAAACACAGCAGATGTACTGCCCTAGCCCTGTAACTCAGCCATGCTTCAGGAAAGAAACAACAAGGCTCCTAATCAGACTGTAGTCCAGAGGAATGGAGTAAGACTTCCCTCTGTGGGAGTTTGTGATATTCTTTAATGCCTGTCAAGTTTCCACTGTGTGGAATTAACCCTTGATTTTTCAGTAAAGAGTGATGAAAATGTCTTTATGTATCTTTAGATCTTCATTAAGCTGCTACATTTAGCAAGAGATTTTTCCAAAGCACCTCAGAGGATTGGGCCATTCAGTTTCTCTTCATTTAATTGAGTATTCAAATCCCCAGCCACCTGTGAAAATTGTGTCTTTAAAGCTATGTTCATGCATAGGTGACTAAGCTACAGAAATGGTAACACTCTCAATTTATGAAACGAAATGACTCTATTGAAGCCTCACAGGCAATCCCCTGGGACAGGAAGGAAACACAACCTAGTGTAAGTATGAAAAGAGAAAAGGTCTATGTAAAGACTTACCAAAAGCTACAAGTGTCAGAGCAGAGCAACCATGGATTTCTGTTTAAAGTCCACAAGTGTAATGCATTGCCATAAAACTCAGATCTTATTCACAAACCTCCTTTTCAGATTCCATCTCAAAAACAGAGCCAAACCATTTATGGAGCCTTTATTTTACCTTCATTCTTCAGTTATGCAGTGGGTGTTCTTTCTCTTTCATCAGAGGAAGGAAGGTTTGCCTAATATCCCAAATAAAAAAGGGATAATAACATCAACAGTTAAATAAAACAGACACACAGTGTTCTTTTCCAAGATTTACAGGTGATTGAGAGGAAGATGTGTCCTTTCCCCTCCTGTCTTAAAGCAGAATGAGTGTCAGGGGTGCGATTCTTCTGTGGATGAGACAAAGGGATAGAAAGTTTGTCAGCTGAAAGGCAAATGAGTAGCGACTGTGCCATCTGACTCTTCACAGAGATCACCCCCTTAAAAAGCAGCTGGCATTGCCTGGATGGGTGTCCCTTTAACTCCCTCCTTGATCTGCCTATAACATGCAATGGCCTCAAAGCTTAACACGTTCTGACTCTCGAGCTCAAGCTGAGCACACTCAGGCATTTCTGGTCCTTGGTTAAAACTAGTGCTTACAGAATTTCTCCAGGCCTTGCTGGCATGCAGGCCTTGGGCAGAAGCTAAGAAGGTGAAGTGCCCAGTGCTGGAGCCAATGGGGAGACCAAAATCCCCCTAGATCTCTTTTCACATGGGGGAAGTTTCCTGTGACTCACATCATGTTCTTTCATTTCCTTCTCTTAAAAGGAAAATTCTGACTGTCAGTATTTAAGCAGTTCAGATAGTGCCCTGCTTAGCTCAGGAGGGGTGACAACTTCACCACAAAGCATTTTGAAGAAGACAGCCAAATGGAGGGAAAACTATTCTGCGGGAAGCTTTCTGTGACAAGAGGAGGATTTGTCCATCACTCGAGAGAAAATGTTTCAATTCTGTGTTTTAGGACCTGCATTTCCTTTTATCACAAATGAGAGGGCACTAACAAAGCAGAACATGGACAGGATATTTTAGTGTTGGCAAAACAGGGTGTTTAGTGGTCCCTAAAGTGCTTTTTACGCCCTGCCCTAAGCCAGCCTGTAAAGAAGCCCACTGAGCACTGCAGGGTCTGTCCACTGGAGTGCCTACCCCTGCACAGTGTGAATGCCCTTTTCCCCCAGCCTCTCAGTCTGCTGTGTCTTGCTTTGTCTTCTGGGTGCACTCAGTGCCATCCTGCAGCTGACTTCTCCTGGGCAGTGGTTCCCTTTTCCAGTACCAAACCACTGCCCCAAGCTCTGTAAAATGGCTGATTTCAGGGGATGTGTGTTTTCAGGCACTGGCAGACACTTCAGCCTTCCTAAAGGCTCTGAAGACGCGAGCAGTGTAGCACATGGGAAGAACTCTTGTGCAGTGGATCCTGTTCTGCGGGTGCAGAGTCACTTGTCAAGGACAATAGCTGTTGGCAGGGCATTAATATGACAGAGTCGGGCATGCTGCCAAGGAAAACACTCTTTTGTGGTTTATGCAATGTTTTGCTGGCCTGTCATTCTGAGATCGCCATTGACAGCAAACTGAAAACTGCCTTTCACCATTATTAGAAAGAAAAAAGAGACTACTCAGCAAAATGGGTAACGGGCTTTGTCGAAGCCCCACAGCAACAAAAGCAGGGTGGGTGGATCATGCATATATGTGTGTGTGTCTGGGTTGGTGTGAACCTTATAGCAGCTGCCCTCTGCACTAGAAAAGCCCTGCACAGGAGGCAAAAAAGGTTTACCCTCTACAGAAGGAGTCTGGAGAGAGGCCCTCTGTAGAGAGGGAGATGGGAAAACTCAGAGATGATGCCGGCTGCTTGAGACAAAGAGTCTTTCAACTTCAAAGATGTTGACTACAGGGCCATCTTTGTACTTGGAAATTCTGCCTCTTTGTCGTCCCAAGGATCATGGGATTATCTAAATTGGCCTTAAGAAGCTGATTGGCTTTTGCACAGGAGGTCTCCTGGCATTCAACAAACTAAACGGGTAGTTACAACTGAGGACCATGAGGTTTCAATTATTTCTTGAGATGTCTGAATTAGGAAGAACAGTGCTTATTGATTCTCATCCTGTCATTCATGCACGGGAAGTGCCCTTGAATGCTTGGAGAAGGGCTGTGTCTGGAAAGCTAAATGCCTGTAATGATTTTAATTCACAGAAGGAAGAGCTGTGTGGCTGTGACCATGCCAAGGCATTAGTGATATCTGTGACTTTATCTGACGTCACAACCTGATACACAAGGATTGCTCTTATCTCTAGACACTTGCCCCTTCTCACCTTTCCTTAGTGCGCATACTTTTGGTCTTCTAACCCTCAAAAAGGACCTTTCTTCCTCTCTACTTACACAGGCACTGAAATAAGGCAGCACAGGTGAGCGATACTTTAATTCTAAATGGGAATGTTCGGATTCATCGTGATCCAATTAATCCATTTTATCTTAGGGCCTGTATGTCAGAAGACTCTTTCTGAGGGTCCTGGGGAACCCAATCTGCTGGTGAAGCAAAGTGTCAGCTGAGGCTTTTGAAGCTGCTGCTGTACTGCATTCCCCTGTGTAGGACCCTGACCAGAGATTGGGAATGATGCTGCATGATGGACCCGACATGATCACTGGACAAACTGCTTCCAAATAAGGGGAAAAGCATATGCCACTGAGGGATTATGAATCTGCCTCATCTCCTCCTAGAAACCCCCTGAAATGACCCATGCAGCCTGTGCATGCAAAACGAAGTGTCTGTGTCTGGGGCTGTTGTTGGGAGGTTGGTTCCTCTCTCCAGCTGCTCAAACAGCAGTGACATAAGCTCTTCAGGGACGGGACAACAGCCTGTGCAGCAGGACATGAGCTTTAGATTGCTGCATCAGCAGAAACCTGCTTTTCTCTCACCTCTCTACAGTCACCCGGACTTCCACAGCAAAATGTTTTCAAGACAGCACTGAAGCATTTCCTCTTCAACCGGAGCTTCCTGTTTTGCCTACGTGGTCTGTGTCCATGCTTCACACTGCCCCCTCCGTTCCCTTCCCTGTCTGGGATGGATCTTGCTTTTTGCACCTCTGGTGTCCATGTGCTCAGTGCATGAGGAGAACTGCAACTCCCTCTCTGTCACCTAAAAACAGCCCTCTCTCTGCACAGCTGAATATCAAGGTGGTTTCAAAGGACGAAAACAAAAATTTTCTGTGGCTTCCAGTTGATTTTAAGATTTCATTGCCAAGCCATTTTTCCCAGATATTTGATTTGATACGCGAAGTTAATTGTTATGGAGAGAACTCACTGGGATGAGCAGGTGTTTGTGTCTCTTGGCTGCAGGTGTACAGAGAGACTGAGTTCAGAAAGCATGAAAGATCCTTCACCCATCCCTAACTGGGTGATGTGGCTTTCAGTGTAATAGAATTTACACAGCACTGGATGACACATGAGATGCTAACCTGTGCAACTAGGGGACTGCCACTGAGGTTGTGCAGGTCACTTTATTTATCCATGTCCTGGCCAGAAAGCACACCCAGAACTTAGAAGGAAAGACTATGCTACAGTTACAAAGAAGCTCTGCTGCTTTGACTCTGTGGCTTAAGAGCAGTGACTGCCTATGGGGTGGTGCCCCAGTTCTGGGAAGGAATTGCTTAATTTTGGCTACAGCTGCCTGTTCTTCAGCCCAAGCACCCTGCACCCTGCAATCTGCATCAAACAGCACGTGGGACATCCAACAAGCTAGTATGAAGGGATGAAAGATAATGATTTTGTGCTGAGAGCCAAGAGCTCCAGGAATGAGAGAAGCTGGGCCTACCAGTTACACAGGTGTGTTGCACTAGCGGGGCTCAGTGATGTGATTAAGTTCAGATCTGCTCTACATTATTAAAAAGATGGTGCTCTTTAGAGGTGGAACTCTGATGGGGGGAGCATTGCACCGAGAAGCTTGTGAGGCGACCCCCAAGCCAAGGGTGACTTGTGCCTCCGAGCAGGGTGGCTGTCCACAATGGTAAGAGATTATAGCATGCTGTTCCCTCCAGGCTCCAGGTAAGGCTTTGCTGTAACTCTCCTCTGGCAGAGGGACCGCTGGACTGCACTTAATACAAGGTAGATTTCCCTGGAGGACTTATGTAATTGGGGAGCAAATGCCTTGTACTTCAAAGCAACACTGAGTCAGGGACAAAGCTAAAGGAGCTCAGAGAGGCAATCGGGGAGTTAATCACACCTTTGATGTACCCTTATCTTATCAGAATATGCAGATATAAGGCCTCTGAGAGGCTGGCCAAGTGCTAATTTGTTGGTTGTGTAAAGACTGCATAGATAGGCCCCGGTTCTTAAGGTGAGCAAGTCCTGGAGGACTTTAATCCTAGAGCTCTAAGAAAATAAAATGACATTGCACTATGAACTGCAACTCTGCCATAAAGCAGCAGATGCAAGTAGGTGGGAACAAAGGTCTGGGATACACATGGCATGTTGCCCCCCTGGGGTATTTCAAGCCCTCCCAACTTCTGAGGTTCAAGGCCACCATCTCTGAACTCAAGTGGCTGCTCTTTGTAAACAAGATCCTGATCCACTTGCTTCAGTTCCTACAGAAGAGCCTGTTCTGGGGCTGCCTGCCATCCAAGAGCCTGCATTCTATTATGCTGGAATATAGAAAACACCCTCTTTAATTTTCTGTACAGGGTGGCCTGTCTTTGGGCTTTGGGAGGCACCTGCCCTTGCATCTGTTTGCTTGTTTCAGCCCTCCTGAGAAAAAGTGGTTAAGGGCGGGGAAGCACAGCAAGGCTTGAAGGCTTCACTCTTTTTTTTTTCTTTGCCTATTTCTTTTTTTCTTTTAGCAGCTGAGCCAAGGAGGTTCTGACTACCTTTGTGGCTTTGAGATGTTTCCACTTTCAATCTGAGCCTAGGGATGGGCACAGTGAACTTTATTGCCACAGGAGGAGAGCCATCTGTCAGAATTGTAATTTTCATGAATATCATTGTGTGCTTGGCAGCCTGATGGGGGAAACACTACCACTTGCCCTCAGACCCCCTACTTGAGCAAAAATAAGTATGACTTAGCAGAGCACTTCTGAGAAGAGAACATGCTGGTTATCTATGTTCTTTCAGATCAGCTTAATCTTCCAAGTGCCCTTCAAAGATAGCCCAAGTGACTCTTGACACAACTGTGTGATCGGGTCCTGAGCACACAGTGCTTTCTCCAGCTGCCTTGACCTTCGACAGCTGAACTGGACGAGCAGCTATCAGATCTCCCAGGCGTTGTGTTCTTGGCTAATCACGAAGCCCAAGCAGTTAAGGTTATATAAGAAGCAGAGGGAAAGGCTTGATTCCTGCTGCAGTGCAAGGTACAGGATCCCTGCCTCAGAGCCTCTGATTTTTAGGCTTCTATTTCTGCCAGGTCAGGCTATCAGAGAGCTCCAACAGTTCACTTTTCTTGTAAGGGAAAAGGCTTTCCTTCCAGTTTGCTGGAGCAGCGTGCCCGGTATGGGCTGAAGGAGTGGCACTGCATGTGGGTGGTTAAGAGCTTTGTGTTCCCACCTGCATGGGAACACGATGGTTCCTCTAAAGCTACTGCTCTGTGCAACAGGCTGCCGTCCTTCCTGACTCTCTGCATCCGGCAGCAACTTCCTCCCTTCAGATAAAATGAACTTTATCTGCAGAACTCTTAGTAACTGGAGGAACCAGCGAGAGGGACAATCATGAGATCTGCTGGCATGAGATAGGCTCTCTGAACTGAAGCTGAGCATGCCTTCCCTCAGTGCCCACAGGAACAATTTCCCCTTCTACATGGGAAACCGATGTCGGGGGCACGAAGATCTAGGTCCTCACACACAAGGCTGTCATGCAAACAAGTTTAAAGCAGCACCTTAAATGCAATGCAGAATTGTTAACACCAGGCTCTCAGGCTTGGTTTGTGTATTGATGGTGGTGTTGACAGATAAAGAACTTTGGGGCTCATGTTCGGCTTGTTGCATTTGGATTTTGTGACATGTTTTATAGTCCTGAAAGTGCACTCCCCTAACCACATATATAAGCACAAATTATATACATATGAACTGTGCACTCAGTTTCTAGTCCTACTGTTTGGTCACGAATCAAAGGTCAGGGTTATGGATGATGGTATAAGTTCAACTCTAAGTTATTGTCTGAAAGACCTCCCTGTGTGTGTCTGTTTGGAGGAATTCTGGCATTGACTTTTAACTACAGAAGGGAAAAAATGAAATGGCAAACAGTTTTGAAATGCTATATAGCATATGTAGAATTATTTTGAAACTGGATTTTAGAGTCTCTGAAACCACCTTTCTGACTGAACAGTGAAGCTAACAATTACCTATTTGTTCATATGATACTGATGTCTTCAGGGACAAGAGTTTAGGGCTCTCTGAGCCAAGAATGTCAGTTTGGTTCTGTATTTTTAGGACCTCTGAGTTCTCTTTGCAGATCTGTAACAGATCTTACATCACTTAGCACCAATCTGATTCTGCCACCTCTTCTCTGTGCAGACTTGAGACTGACACTCCTTAAGACACGTGTTTCTTCTGCTGTGCTGGAGACTCCACGTCCTTCTAAAATAGTAAGTTGTCTCAAAAAGGGTGCCGCAATTTATTTGATGGAAAGACGATGCAAATCAAACACACACTGACATTCTGGCATTACTTTTCTCTGTCTAACAGCAAACGAGTGGCTTTGTTCTGACAATAGAGCACTCTTGTACTCATTTTCTGAGACTGGGATTAAGAGTCGTACATGACATTTGGTGTTGTACAGTGGATGATCAGTCCCTGCTGCACCAGGTGCTGTTCAAGGCAAAAAAGTGATTAGGCAGTAAATAGCTCTGAGGTTCCTGTGGCTGTGCTCCAATGCTATCAAATTGTCCTCCAGCGTCTGACAAGCTGAGAGCACTTAGTGGGGACTGTGAAAGGGTCTCTCTTCACTGCTCCTACTAGAAACACAAGTGCAGGACCCTAATGTCTTTGAGACACCTGTCATGTGTGAGGTCACCTTTCAAGCCGTGCTTCATAAGGATCTTCCTGTGCAGGCTAGGGACTCTAGGGACTTTGGAGAGGCCAGTGTCAATTCAAAGTGGGAAGGAATCCAACAAGCAGCTTGTACTTGTTCTTTCTGTCCCTGGGTAAGCTGGATTCGTAAGTTATTGAAGAGGGAGGGGGAGGAGGTAAGAAATGCAAACAGCTCTAACCAGCTGGAACTAGATCTCTCCTAGCTGGACAGTTACAATTTGTCAAAGAGAAACAATGCCTAACTGTTCCCTGGCGAGTAAACACGACTGGAACAAAGCCTCAGCTGTGTGTGTGTGCGCTGGTGAACCTCTTTGCACTTACTTGGCTGGCTGTCCACGTGCTGGTCAGTGTGTGGCTTGTATCTTTAATCGAAGACAAAAGGAGAGGGATGGGCAGGCACTGACAGGCAAACACAAACCCTGTACGCACCAGGAGACCTGCAGTTTGTCTGTGCTGGGCCCATGGTCTGTCTCTGGTGTGTCTGAAAGATTTCTGCACGTAGTTCCATGCTCATCAGAGAGGAGCTGGCAAGGAAGACCATATGAATTAGGACAAGCTATAATCACCTCACAGAGCTCTACAAACAAAACTGCTATCCTAAGTGAGGCCTGTGAGCAGAGCTCATTTGGTTACTAACATGGTCATTAGGACTGCAAGGAGAGAGAGCAATGAGCAGCTCTGTCAACTTTTTCAGCTGGTCACCTGCACTGGATCACCTGGCATGTTGGGGCACCACTTTGCTGCCTCAGTAGCCTGAAATTCTCCTTCCGTTTTGTACAAGAGAACCTCTCAACCATTTATCTTCAGCTAATAAGGCACAGAGCTGGGACAGCTGATAGACAATCCTCTCCTGTGCTCTTCACTCACAACACAGCTACTCTCTTCAGACTGTGAAAGGCAGAAACAGTGAAGTTGGTGCTTTATTTTCCAATGCCCTTTTTGACTGTGGAGTCTCAAACGGCAACAAGATGTAACTCATTTGTTACTGCTCCTAGCGATGGGAGGGAAGAATGAGGGGAATGTGTCCCATGGTGCCCGAATGAACTAGAAACAGAACAGTGAAGTTCTAGTGAAATTAAATAAATTAGTCTAATTAGCCTATCCACTTAATTAAAGTTATTTTCTTTGTGTCAGTTTGTCCGTGTTAAATGCCATAAGGGGGAAGAGCTGATATGTGTCTAGGAATGTCCTGAAAACTCTGACATTAGAAAGGGAAAAGGGGTGGGATGGTGAAGTGTAGGACAGAGAACAGGAGTGGTGGAATCAGAAAAAGAAGCATTGGGGTGATGGAGATTTACTTTCAGACAGTGAAGGATTTCTCATCCAGGTAAAGATGAGATGACAATGTTTCAGTCTGGATACAGCAATGAGAATAACAGGTAAAGGAATTGCCCTCCCCACAGGCACAGGGACAGGCTCTGTCATTAAGTCCCTGCAAACACAGCATTAAAATCTCCACTTGTTTTGTCTGCCTTCCAAGATCCATGAGGAAGCCGAATGCCTGTGTTCTCCAGTTATACCCTGGCTACAGTGCTCTCTCAGAGCCTTTCAGTGCCGAGGTCTCTGCCACAACAAGGGTCTCCTCCTCAGCTGCCACCTTTCAGTTTGTTCTGACCGTGGAAGGCAATGCCAAATGGCAGCATAAACTGATCCCTGGCTCGCAGCCCTTGGCAAACCAACCCTGGAACTGATTAGCCTTTAACTTCACTTATCTGCTTAACAGTCCAGCCCTCTGAAGTAAGAGATTGGCACTGGCGCCAGCAGACTGGGGAAGGTGACGCTCCATTGGCTCATACCGAGTCTATACCCAAAAGGTTTCCTTCGGGGTGTAAGGAAAGTGCCTCAGGAAGCCTGAAGAATGAATGGCTTATTTTCTGATGTGCAGGGGGCTAAGCTTGCCAATATCCAATGGCAAGAGAAGTTTCTGAAGTCCTAGATGACAAAACAAAAGCCTGGGAACATGTAAGTAGCCAAGAGTATGCTGTAATGGCCTATAAAAAGTGCCCAGTTAAAAGTTAAACATATCCTGTGTGCCCTAAGTTAATATCTTAGACTTCAGGAGACAGTGCTCATGCAGAACGGGTGGTCTTCACTAATGCCCTCTTAGGTCAGCCCTACCCTTTAAGACACTTGCATCCCTTTTCCAGCCTGCATGTTGCAAGCCTGGAGTTGTGCAGATTGGGTATTTTGCTCAGTTGATCACTGTAGAAAAACCAAAAAGCTTTAGAAAACTTCCAAATTAAAAGAGGTAATTGTGTCAGAACTGAGAAACAGGGCATTGCCAGGCTTCTGTCACTGAGGAGTAGGACAGGGGAGGAGGGGACGCGGAGAGAGAGCACAATGGCCATCAGTGGCGAGTCCTCCTGTGGAGCAAGACAGTCTCCTGGCAACGTGTGGCAAATCAGGGGATGGAGCAAAAGCAGCCTGAATGAGGCATCAGTGTCCATCTCAAGTGTCTTGGAGAAATCTGCTATTCACCCATTGCAGACCTGCCTAGTGTATTACTGCTGTTTTCTTCTGCCATAACCCTGGCTGCTACAGAAGCGAAGTGTATGCAGGGCACAGATCTGCCCGTGGCAGACTGGGCAGTGTTTTTGCTTGGCCCTCTCCTGGACCCGTTCCTGGGCCGTGACATTTTGTTGCCAAGCATTTGGTTGCCATGCCAACTTTTCAGCATTAAATCATAATCTAAGCCCATCAGGAGACCAAAAGCCTTCTCAGGTTGAATTGTGTGAACAGGATTGGCTGGATGCTTCCGTGGCTTGTCAGCAACAGCCCAGGTGAAAACTTACCAACAGGGAAATGACAGTTCCCTTTGGAAATGGCTACAGAGGTTAATCAATGGGAGCTCTGCCTGGCAGATCTCTGCCTTCCCAGCTCTGCCATCGGTGTGGAACCGAGCCCCCTGTGCCACCGGCACTGTGCTCCACTGGCACAGGTGCTCCAGGTCCATGCCTGCACTGCCGACACAGAAAAGGCTTCGGTGTTTCAGGCTTGCTCAGCTCTGCACTGTCCCCCTCACCGGGGCACTGCTCCTGGGCTATCACAGACACGCTTCGGATTGTCAGGACTGAGGTATTAGAACAGGAAACACGTTGCTGATAACGACGTGTATCAGCTCACTAAAATGTTCAAATACATTGAGTGCACAGTTCATGTGTATTTTCCTCCCACAATGGGTGAAAAAAGAGGCACACAGTAATTGCTCAAATGGCTCAAAGTGAAGAATCTTAAATGTGAGGCTGTGTTTTGCAGAGAAGAGATGAAGCCTCAGTTCTCCCTCTCGACCTTCCACCACATCTTCTGCTGTCACTCAACCAGCTCAAAGAGGGGGCACAAAGCACTCGGGGTGCTCTGTGCTCCTCTTGTGCTGCAGTAAAGCCAAATGAGTTTGCCTGGCATGATCTGGCACAATGGAAAGCAATGGAGAATCTGGCCCTTGTGCTGCAGAGAATAATTAACTTTTCTCCTGCTCTCTTGTCTGAAATGTCACCTTAGATGTAAACAGAGAATGGGAAAAGGAAAAGGACTGGTGAAAATGCAGGACAGAAGGGTTAAGTGAGTGCATGTTAGTTGTTACCACTCTGATTCTGATAAATTTTTGTGTCTCTGTGCACTGGTATAAACAACTACACAAGCAATAAGATCCATGAGTCAGGGACAAACCTGATAAATACAGGTACTCGTGGAAGACTAATATTTAAGGTCAAATGTAAACTGATAACTTCTGGACCTGGCCTGCTGCCTTGGGTCAATGAATTCACACCGAGCATACAAAGAACACCGTACTTGCTCTCATTTTCCACCTCTGTTCAAGAATATTCTAGCAGCTGCTGCACAGGAACACTGAGCTGTGGCACAGGCCTCAAGGGAAAGGGAGCCCAACACTGTGTCTTTTTTTAATGGCACCTTTCATTTAAAGTACGGGCAAATGAATGGGTTCCGTTTGCCCCTGAAAGGGACATAATCCAGAGCTGTGCAAAATGCAAGATCCTCTGAAGGGCATAATTCCCACACTAGTCGATGACACTGGGGAAGTTGTGTTTTTTTTTTAAAAAGACAAACACTGTGTCAGTTTACAGGAGCTCTGGTGAACCAAGACCTGTTGCACTGGCTGATATAGCAACACAGAATAAAGACAGTGTTTTGAGTGTCCAAATGCTGCTTGGTTTTGATTCTAAAAATACCTATTCAAAGGTTCCAAAGATGCTCCCACTTAAAAACATACGTTCTCAAAGAAAGTGCTAATTATGTGGTGGATGTTGACTGTAAAGGCGCAT
The DNA here is from genome assembly GCA_013396735.1 of Grallaria varia. Classification (NCBI taxonomy): domain Eukaryota; kingdom Metazoa; phylum Chordata; class Aves; order Passeriformes; family Formicariidae; genus Grallaria; species Grallaria varia. The sequence goes on from VWZG01011387.1 coordinate 21,955, forward strand.
GTCGGGAAGCTCTGATTTCATGCTCTCTAGATAAGTATAGTTCAGTAGTTTGGACGTGGTTTGTTCCTTTCAAAAACAGTCTAGTGAAGCATAAGTAGTAAAAGGATCTCGTAGTTTGATCATAATTGGAAGTGAAAGCTCACATGTTAGTTATATATATATTTTTATCTGCCTCAGCTTTCATCTGTGATGTACAAAGAGCCTAAAGTAAAAGTCATTTCTCTTTGACTCTATTCCACCTGTACTTTTATACTGCTAATCTTGACATATTTCAATGAATACTGAATTATTAACGCATTGGATGTACTTTAATGAGGTACATAGAGCTTTTTATTACATGAATTAAAGGGGACTTTTGACTTCAAATGCTTTAAACCTCTAGTGCTTGTTTCTTTCCTCAAGACTAACTTTCTGTGTTAATACACCAATAGGAAAATCATAGTTACTGTGTTAAAAAGAACATGGCAAAAAGGTTCAGAAATGTGGCTGATGCTTATGTTCAGGGCTCAGAAATCAGAAGAGTACCAGAGGGAGAAAAGAGCTGAATTTTTATTAACGTTGTCTGCCCAGTGTCTTCAAGAGGCTGACACTGGCATTGCACCAATGCCAGCCCCTGGAAGACTGCTTGGCGTTTTGCCACAGCTTCTGGCATAGCCAAGTCAGATCTTGGCAATGGGTGACTTTTTCAGGACAAGGTTTCCTACTAGATTTCTTTAATTACTTTTCAGCTGTCATGCAACATAGTACAGTACTGAAAATACAGCGAGAAATCAAGGAAATACCTGTAACACAGAGTGGAGCACCTGCTGCCTGGGCTGTGTGTGCACGTGGGAGATCACATCTCATATGTTACCTGCACTCCTCTTCATTTTCTGGCACCCAGGAGACAGCTGGTGCAGCCCCCAAAGCCAGAGAGCAGCCTGGGTTACTCAGCCCTGCTTTGCTCCAGGGGAGCATTTCTAGGCAATGTGCTGGGCAAACACACAGTGAGGAGCTGAGCCTGTGCAGAGCTCCCTGGCTAAAGTTGCACACGGGAGGTGCTCAGTTCCTCAGATTCCTGACTGATCAGGAGCTCCTCACCTGCAGAGCAGTGTCCTGCCTCCCTAGTCACCACTGCTTCCTTGAGTCAGGGGTCCCGTGAACTTAAACAGAAATGCTGCAATACAGAGATAAAGACTGTGGAGAGGGAGACTGGGGGGGAATTTCTGACTGTATAAAAATAAAAGCCACCAAGCAAAAAATCCATCAGAGGAAACAAGGAAGTGAGAGGGAGATCTCCTTTTTGCAGCAGCTCTGCTGTTGTGTTTTGCAGAGATGCTGGCATGATTACACAAGCGTAAGGAGGATCAAAGAGGCAGTCTTGCAGATGACAGCAGCTCTTGCCAAATCCTACTTCTTTATAGCCTTTGCTTCAGGGAATTCTGACAGGCGTGCTAAAGCTCTCTACTTATCAGGTGGTAGGTTAAAGGAAAACTTGTCTTGCAGGCTTCACATGGTAAATGCAAGTGCTTTCTTTGCATGTGGAGTGTGGTGTCTGCCTTAAAGATTATACACTATTATACACCTGATTACAGGGACACCTTAAACAGATATTCCTGGAGGATTAGTGCTCCTGGACATGGGACCTTCAGGAGAAACCAAATGACAAGTGAGAGGCTGCAGGAAGCAGAACTACCCTGTGGGACTGGGCTGTTTGGATGGTTGGTCACTGATAGTCCATCACCAAAACTAGCTTCAAGACAAGCTGCCAGATTTTGTGGAGGCAGAACTGGCACGAGCTTTAGCTACAAGTTACCATAATCCTCACTGTGTGAATCAAGGCATGAACAGAAACGCCATGTCAGTAAGGAATCATGGCTAACCTGGAGATCTGTATGTTGGTGAGCAGAGATGCCTACACCTGGCTAGCTTCCCACCCACCCTGAAATGGGTGGGAAGGCCTCAGGCAGGCAGGCCCCAGGAGCTGAGCAGCAGTGCTACACATTGCGTCGCTAACGGGGGGGTCTGCTACCAGTTGGAGGGAGGGGGGTTTGCTGCAGCATCAGCTGTTACGGAACAGTTGGGCTATGTGGAGATGGGATGAGTTTTGCTTTGTCAGGCAACCTGGCTGAAGAAGGACCATCTCTGGCTGGGTACAAAGTGTTCACTGTACATTAAGCACTAGAAGGCTGTTTGGAAAGCAGCTGTTGGAACATACACCCATTTTTCCCCGTGTGCCTCCCCCTGTGCTGGTCGCAGCTGCCCCTAAGGATGTTACAGGCACCAGACACAGCTGGACCACAGAACACTGAGCAGGGCCAACTTCCAGGACAGGAACAGAAACACTGGAAACCACCAACAGATTCTCAGTGATACTCCCTTAGCAAAGAGGAAGCTATCCTTGGGCAAGGCTTTGTCAGCCGAGCCACATTCAAGTCTGGTCTTCTGCCCTTGCAAAATGCTGTGTGCACTTGGCCTGGTTGATCCAGGTGCGAGTGGGAGGACAGTGAGCACGTCTGCCAGCGTTGCTGGTCTAGGCTCTGGCTGAGCCACATGATGTAGAGCAGGTTGCACCTTTATTATGTGAACTAATATCAGTGGACAGATAATATTTCAAAGGTGAGGTACACAAGGCTTCGTTCCAGTCTGGCACAGAAGCAGTAAATTGCAAACTCAAGCAAGCTGCCAGCGATTGCAAGGGATATGTAACCTGCCAGGCCCTCCAACAGTAGCTGCTGCTTGAAGGACGGGTGGGGTGGCAAGAAAGCAATCCAATCCACAGGGAAGGAGCAGGAGAGCACTAGGAAAAGGGACTGCCTCAAAATAACCTCAAACTAGTATACTTGCTCTTGAGCTAAGGGAAAGGAGGAGGGAGAGAGAGATCAGACTGGGCACATAAAGGGAAATACGGGGCTGACTAAGCACTGTTTTCTGAAAACAGACTTTCACCCTTGTTTTCACTTGTAGACGAAAGGAGGAATTGAAGCTGCTCAACATTTTCAGTGTTTTCTCAAGACTACAAGGTAAGTCCCAAGGGAACCTCAGAATCTCATCCTGTTTCTTCTCCTACCCCAGAGCACCTACACCTGTTTGCCCAGTCTGTTCTGCAAACCTCACTGTGCTGGAAACATCACCATCTCCCCAGGCCACTCATTCAACGCTTAATTATCCTTGTAGCTACAAAATTTGTCCCTGACGTTTAACCTAAATTTTATTTGGTATAATTTAGACACCCGTTTATCTGCCCTGATTAAAGGGAACATGGCTGCACAGACTGTTCCCTTCTCATTTGCTATTTTTATCAAGAATAGGCTACCCACCGACTCAGTATTCTCATTTCTGGACTAAACCACTCCTTCCACTTAATGTTTACTCACAAGCCATGTGGTTTCCAGATATCTGATGGTTCTCACTGACATCGTCTTTGTCCACACCTTGTTTTGAAGTGCAGTACGCGACTCAAACATTCACTCCTGTGGATACAGAATGGAACGGAAGGGTTACTTCACACCTCTTGGATCCTCTATTCATGTTTGCAAGTCACACTTAAATTCAGTTCTGTTCTTCTGCAGTACAAGCAGGCCTCCTGGCCAGTGTCAGGTGTTAGAGGCATGGTATCTATCAGGTTTTAGAGGCACGATCTCTAATCCTCTTTTTCCCCATTAAAAGTATCACCAGATTTCTGTGGAAATATTTGACAGAACTGAGGCAGGAAAATACCTCTCTGGAAACTTGCAAAATACGTATTTCCATCTGGAGAATGAATTATTAATAACTAGAGTTTTCTAGCAGTTTTTGCACAACCTTTAAAATATTTTCCCAGATACCATGTCTTTTGCTTGTTTAGAACACGAGACAGCCAAGCCTGGGCTGGTAAGGGAATTCTGTCCTGTCCTCACTTCTCTGTACCCTCTCTGTGGAGTTCCCAGGATATGATTCATTGCAGCTGCTGCTTTCCAGCACTGTGCTGACTGACCCTCACGTGCCTACAGACTCTGACCTGTCAGGATTTTCCTGAGGTGCAGCAGAAGGAAAACAGTTGTTGGGGGAATTGGGGCTCTCTTAACTATTCATATCCCAATCAAACCTTATGGAAATATTTTGGGGGTAGGAATAGGTACGAATTGGATTTGCTGCTGTGCAATGAAGGCATGAGCTCTCTTTTCAAAGTGGGTTGTTCTGCTGCAGTGCAGCAGATGAGCCAGCTCTTCCTTCTCTAAGGGATGCACCTTAATGCAGATGTTGTAGCACTCCTTACTGGACTGTAATACCAGTACCACTGTTTCTCCTAAGCTTAAAACAAAACCACTGTATGACTGCCCAAACTAAATGAGAAGATGTCACTTATCAGCATTTCTCAGCTGGTGGATCTGAGACCAGTTCCCTTTCATGGCTGCTGAGTAATGGGTTCAGCATATCACAGAATCCTTGGAGTTTTTCTTAGCCAGTCTCCCAGGCTTCCCTCAAAACAAGTTTCTCTCTCCCAGCAGGCAGTCAATGAGGAAGAAGACCTTACATGACTGGTGAAGTAGAGCCCCATGCCAGTCAGCTTGTAGTTAAATGAGGCCACTCCTGAAGTACTTACATAACACTTGCTAAAGAAGTCACCAGAGTATAGTAAATTTAACCATCTGTTGGTTGTAACATTTCTGCTCTGCAACAGCCATGAATGCAGAAAATGCTGTCCATCCCTTGGGAACACTTGAGCATCCTAAATTGCTTGGCTGAGGCTGGGCTCAGAGCTGAGTTACTGCTCTGTGACATTGCGCCTCACTTTCCCACAGTTGGTTCCAGATGTCCCTTGAAGAGAAGGATTTTGATGCCATTTCCATGCTGACGGGCAGCTGGGGTGGTCAAAACAAGCCTAAGACCCTATCATGTTTGCTATCCACAGTGGGAGTTTCACACTGTGCTTTATTGAATAGTTTCTCAAAAAGCCTATTTTAGTCAGGCAGTTGTGTTAGAAGATTTGAAATGCAGTCCTCATCCTAAAAGAGATTGTTTTTAAAACAAGGGACACACACACACCCCATGAGGAATGAGTGTTGAGCAGCTCCCTGTGTGTCTCCCTCCAGCAAACCCCAGCAGCTGACAAACAGAAAATTTCTTTGGGTTTTTCAACTGCCAGGTTTGAAATGTGGAAGCTGACGTTTCAGATAGGTTTGCTCACACACATTCTGGACAGAAAAAAAAAAAATCTTTCTGAATTAATTAGCATCTTTCACAGGTGAGATGACAGCAGAATAATATTCTGCATGCCATGAGTAACAGCACCACAAGCCATTCCTAGACAATGGGAGGTGAAAAAAGTCTCACTCCTGTTACTGTGTTTGACTGCAGCTCCAAGAGCAGTAGGGAAGCAGCAGACTCTCCTCTTTATTATTCAGAAGTTCACAACACCCATAGCAGAGAAACATAAATTCATATATGGACTCACTCGCAGGTGAAGCTTCTGCTCAAAGTTGCAGAGAGAACTTAGGAAATTATTTTGTTTGGAAGCAAGTGTTAGACTGAGGCTAAAGTCCATGGCCTAAACAGTTTTTTAACAAGCTGTGCACATAACAACATGACATGAACAGCTCACGTGTTTCTGACTGGGACTGAAATCTTTTGCCTCCCACATGTTGTAGCTCTAGGAGTTGTTTCTGATAAAGTAGTTCCTCTAACCTAAAACTTGTTTCCAAAACAGTACACCATGTGCAAACATTAAGATGTGAATCCAATTGCCCACTCTGGACTTAACGTAAAATAAAATTTCCTCATGGAAGTGGTGTCTGGTTCATTGTAAGGCTTTTATTTTCACCAGTGAGGACTTGATTAGTGATGAAGGTGAAATGTATTTAGTTTTTATGGAGATGTTTCTTTCTGACAGATCCCTAGAAAAGCCTCAAACAAATTGAATCTAGCCCTATTTCTGTCAGTGTCTTTATGCTAAGGCAGGAAGTAAATGTTTTCCTTCTTGTGAAAAGTTATAAAACCATTGTGAATCCTCGTAAGGGATCAAACTCTGCAAGACGACCATTCTTTACAAAAGAGACTTTAATTGCATGTCATCAGTTTGTCTTTGCAGCACTGCTCCAGCTGACCTTCAGTTTATCTTCTGTCCAAACCTTACACATTGATGTGTCCTGCTTGGCCCCACATTTACATTTGCATGTGTTCCCCAGGAATGAGCTGTTTCTTTTCTCCCTCCCCCTTCTTTCAGTATTTAAGCTTCTGGAGTCATCTGCTTCCCATCCAAAACGCACAGCACTTTAACAGCAACAGGTATATAGAAGTTCTGTGGCTCTGCTGCCTTCCCGAGTGTTACAGCTCCGAGTGCACAGAACTTCCAAATTAGCCGATCAGATGGAGCATTGCTATTTTTCAACTGTTTTTGCTGTGTGTCAAGTCTTGACACTGAGCCAGTCCGAACTGGCAGCAGATCTCTGGAATAAGCCACGGGGAAAGCTGCAAAACACAGTCATTTATCTTTGAAACAAAAGCCCCGAAGATGGAATGTCTGATTCTCTTCTCGTTTGGACTGGTGGAAAGCAGGCACAACTCCTCTGAAACTGAGAGCAGAACTGCAGGAATAAATAACCCAGCTCCTGCACAGTGTGCTCCAGCACAAGTGAAACAGCAGTTTTGTGTGATAAAGAAACATCTACTGCTTCACCGGGTGAGAGGGGGCACAGGAAAAAACCAAAAATCTAGCATCCCTTGGAAAGCTTTCCTGAATTGGCTTGGGTTTTTTAAGGTATATGCTCCTTACACTGCTGGTGTTACTCCCTGGTCACTGAGAGCCTCTGTAGGTTTCCAGTGCTGACAATGAGAGTGTGGCTAATGCAATTCCAGGATTTGTCTTAAAAAGCAAGGGAATTCAGCAATTTGCAGAATGTTGTTCTGTACTTTCTGCGAATGAGTTTGGATCAGCTTTCCCCCCCTTCTACCTCAGTAGCAACCCAGAGCAGCTACTGAGTTAGTGATATTTTGCTGGCTTACTGCTGGTGTGAGATCAGCCCGGGTGCTAACAACTTTCCTGTGTTCAGAAGGGCTATTTTGAAACAATCTGATCATGGCTGCCAGGACGCCTAATGCGGAAGTGAGAAAATGCTGAGGAAGTAAAACGAGCTGCTGAATGACACAGATCACCCCAGTTCTTAAAGGGAAACTCCAAGGTTTCAAAAGAGCTGTTTTGAGCAGGCGATGACTCAGAATAACACCTGTGAAACACAAGTCATCTAATATAGGCTGATACAGAGATGGAACCTATACTTACTCGACTCGTTGTCAAGCACAACTCCCACTGCAGCCAGTAAATGGGACTCCAGAGACACTTATTGCTTCCATTTTACACAGAGGCAGTCAGAAAGGGGTTGTTTCCAGTGTCACCCAGGGAATAAGCAGCAGAGCAGGCAGTGCTGTGTTTCAGTAACAGGAGTGCAGCACATGCTGCTCGTAGATTTACAGCCCGAGCTTGAGCACATGGTGCTGTCTGGTCTGCAGGATGTGTTAGTTTCAGCTTTGGTGGTCATCATGTTATGTAAGAAATGTAACTTTCCCCTGTGTATATATACACACGTGTGTGTTTATATACACACACCAATAAATGAGTACCAGAGGAAAGGAAAAAGTCCAAAGGCAATTCGGGACAAATTAACACATAACCAAATTTTTAGCTCAATATGTCATGTACGTTAGGTTAAATACATCAAACATTAATGAATGGCCTTAAAGCAACTCTTGCCTTTTGGGGCCTTTATGTCATTTTTCTGGCTAGAGTTAAGCAATATGGGTGAACTCTGGTGAGAATGCTGTATGACATGACCAGAGAAGCACATAAAAATCTTCCCGATGTGTGTGGCTTGAATGGACCTGAGTCGTGTTTATAGTTTGTTCTGAGGTGCTGCGGCCTGTGCTAAAGCCTGGGCTGTGTGGCCACAGCACCATTTTAGTGTGGTCACTTTGCCCAGCAGATGGGAACTGATGTAACACAAAGCCCCACCCGGAACAGGCCAGCTATGCTTTCCAGTGGATAACTCTTTTCTTCACCTCTAGCATGAAGAAACTCCGGGTTTTATTACAGTCCTGAACAAATTTTTTATTTACAGTATGAAAACAATAACTAAGCTGCACATTTTTCATTTTGACATGTGAAGACAAAAATAATTCTTCTTTATATTAGTAGGCCAAGATGGTAATATGCTTTCATTGCCTGGGCTCATTTTGAGCCCAGGTTAAAGAAATTCCTTTGCAGTGTGTTGAGTGGGTTGAAAAATTCTATTATGGACTTATCTCTGTTTCCATAACAGTGTCAATATAGGCTGAGAGTAATTCTGGCCACGTCTAGACAGTGGTGTAAGACATAATGTTGGCATGTGCCACGACAACCTTCCATTTGAGAACAAGGTCAGTGAGTGCTGCTGGCACTGCTGCATATAATTATTATCTGAAAGCTGACAGCAATATCAGCAGACAAAATTTTTTTTTACATAAAGTGCATTCAATATGAGGACATAACTTAAGCAGCTGTTTATTTGTTTCACTTGGTACCCCTTCCAGGGAAAAAAGCAATAACTGTTTTCTCTTACTCTGCAATGTGACTAGAACATCACTTCTGTGCCAGAAGGGCCAATGAGTGGTATCACAGACAAGAGAAAAGAGAGTATGTTTTCTTTAAGAAAAATCTGGCATGCTAAACAGAAAAACCTCTGTTTGAAAATCTGGCAGCTCACCTTAAGGCATCTTAAAACATGCGAGCAAGCACATTAGCAACTTCCTGTTGCTGGCAGTGCTGTGTAAGTGTACCCTAACAGTATGGAGAGATAATGCAAAGCCCATCTGGAAAGCAGGCAGCAGCCTCTTCAGAAAACACTTTGCCTTGGAACAAATCACATCCTACTGCTCTCAAAGAGCAGAGGACAATGAGACCAAACTGTCTTCAGAGATTCTGTTCCCGTGGCAAGAGATGGGAGATCATTTACTCTTACTAAAACCACATGACCCTTCTTTATATTTGCAGATCTCACTATAGTGAAGTCAATTGATGCATAAAATATTTTTTTTCAGCATGGGCAGCGGACCACTGACCTGTCAGTCTCATGTCACTGCAGAGGCAGGCAGAGCACCCTACCTGCACCTCCTCACTGTGAGTCCCATGCACGGTTCACTGTGCTCTTCACTTCTCTGCCTCAAACCTCCTATGTAGAAAGTGGGTGAATACCTAAGTCTTGCCTCTGCAGCCCCTGTTTTTCACAGAATAGAAGTATAGTGCTCGTGAGCATGAAAAGAGTATGGCCTGAAAAGAGCTTGCAAATAACAATTTTTTTTCCCTGTGCAGTCCTGTCAGAGAACTTGTGATCAAGGGAGGAACTGAAAGCACTCCCTGAAGGAACAGAAATGCTGTGACATATGAAAGATCCTTTCAGGAACAGTTACCGCACTGCAGACGTGCAGAGCATCATTCCCTACATTTGACAGCCACTCTGCATTTATAACCCTACCAAAAGGCTCACTTTTTTGGGTAACTTAATTATCAGAATAAATTGTTTATTCTAGTCATGACTGTTGCCTCTTTGGTCCTTGACGAGACCAAATTCTGAGTTACTTTCAGGGAAGCAAGAGGTGATGAAGTGCTGAGCCTCAGCCAAGCTCACGTTGTGAGGCCTGTAGTGCTGCTGCAGTTCTGCAACACGGTGTTCATGATGATTTGAACCTTGTGGGATAATTTTAACTGGCCTAGGGAGTTATTAGCCAATGACGAATACAAAAAGGCTAGACTGACTCTTCTTACCAGATAAAGTATTTGTAAAATTCCTCTTAGCACTGCTGTTGGATCTGATACCTTGAAAAATCACTGTCCAAATCCTATGGCTTTGTCTTCTAAGGTCTTAATCAGCTTGCTTCTGCTGCAAAATTAATCCTTCCGGAGAGAGGACTTACAAGGAGTTAAAGGGGAAGTGCAGATTAAGACCAGAGAAGCAAAAGGGAGCGTCAAGATCAAGGGGTGAAAGCAGAAGGTAAAGTGCAAAATCTATGAGAGAGCTAAGGAAGAACAGTAACATGCAAACAGCTGAAGAGAAGGATGACCCAGGAAAGGGCTGGATCAAGAGTTATAACATTCAAGAAGGTATGGCTGAGAAAGAACAATGGAGGAGGAGATAGTGATAATTGATGGGGTTTTCTCTTTGGAATGCTTCTGAGATGAGTTATCCTAAATATGCTCTTCAGGGAGACAGGAAGGGAGCAAGAGGAAGTGGTTTCCTTAGGAAGATGGGAGGTTCGCTTTGCTGTTGCCTTTATGCACTTCTGACCTCCCATCTCTTCCCCACTCCCCATTTAAAGTGTCCTAATTATTACCACACTGCTTGCCCTACCATTGAGATTTCACCCTCCTCCTCCTCAATAATACAGGGCATTTTCCCCTTCTAGGCAAAACCATCCTGTCTGTGCTTGTAATTGTGTCTGTGTTGTTATGGACAAGGGTCTTTTCATTCCAAGATTCTGTGAGCTATTTTGGCCAGGCACACTGAATGAAGCATTTATTGCTTTCCTTCTAATGCAGTTTCCTTTTACAGGACACTCCATTTTAAAAAGGCTGAGATTAAATAGCTCGGGAAATGTTGGACCAAAATATTACAGAAGATATTGCTTGTCACAGTATATAAAACATTCCATGATGCTATCTCATATGGGACACTGGCGCTCTTGCTGGCTCTGAGGTAGATGAGGATCAAGAGACACACATTAAAACACATCACTTAAATCAAATGTGTTTTGATGGAAAGGGAGCACAGAAGGAACCCAGTTTTGGAAAGGACTTTCAAGTGCAGAGAATGGTTTGGTTCATCTCTTTGGGAATGAACAACTTCTATGTGTGCATTTGTTTTCAAGCCTTTGAAATCTGGTTATCTTGGGAAGTATCTATTTAGAGACATCTGTGATGGCTGACTAAACTCACTTCTTAATAATTCCTGGGATCTTGTGGTGCAGGATACACATCACCTTCCTCATGGGAAGTTTCTAAAGTAACAGAGGCACCACAAATTAGTGAGGAAACACAACTCACTGGGAACTACAGACTAAACTAGAGAGGTTTGGTCTTCTGTCTCCTCCCAGCCTGCATTATGTTCAGCTGGGGTACCTCAGAACAGGGAATGGGCCAGTCACTCCCTCTGTCCCTTTTTATGTCCCCTGCTGGAACCTTGCTGCATTCAGTGCTGTGGGGTCTTCCAGAGGCAACTGGACCTGTGTGATCTGGCCACAGTGGCTGGCCACAGGCTCAAGGGTTAGACTGAAACCTGCTACTGCTGCACTGTCAGCTTCCTTAAAAAAAACTGTGCTACATGAAAATCAACATCCTCGAAGAATTCATCTGCGGGCGTGTTTTGCAATGTTGTTGCTCGCTCTCCACCCAACCTGGATTGAGGGAATCCTGTTTGGGCTTGCATCAGCAGGTAGTGTCTCAGAAATGGAACTCCAGTACTGCTTTCCCAGACTGAGTTCACTGACAAGTCAGGCAGAAAGAAACTGGAAGCAGGATTTGGAAATACCCAGGTAGATGCACTGCTGGTGTAAACATCCATAGCTGTATTCTGCAGCCTCATGCTGGTCTAGGGCATGGTGTGCATTTAATTAACTTCATTAGAGTTAGATTGAAAAGGAACTCCTACTATTTGAATGACTTAGAGCTAATGTAATATTTGTGGAAACCTGAGCATTTTGTACTTCCTACAGTTGGGGAATAACTAGAAAGAGCACCTAATTTTTTCAACCTCAATGTTTATGGGTGTCTGGTATTTCCTTTGCCATTTGCATTGTGGAGAAAAACTGTTTCCGAAGAGACTAAGACTCTTACAGTCTGCAAACGGTAGAGAGTCTCCATATATTTAGCATCTGTACAAAATTTATGTCTGCAAATTGAAAGCATAAATTTATATAAACAGAAACCTCACAGTAGCACAAAAGGCAAATAAAGCCTTATAATTTAAATGGGAAACAAATGAAGAAAATAAAATATTTTCCAACTTTATCCAGCTCTACCCAATTGGTAGGCACTAACAAAGGTTGACTTTTCTTTTTGGAAGAGATGCCTGCTGGGGAATGAAGAAAACACTGTGTTGTGGGAAGGATAAACCAAGACAGCTGTTTACATTGCTTACTGTAGTATTAAGCTGTTCTTTGTACTTTTGTTTTATTGTTTGTGTCTTTTTTTTTTCCTATAGTTGCCCAACATGGTGTATGAGGATACAACAAATGGCTCGAATTATATTTGTGAACATGGCTTAATTCTCCACTGGAGCAGGCAGTGGAAGAAGAGAAGAAGTTTGAGATGTGCTGTCTGGTTTAATCATTGTAAGCCTGGCTGGGCAAAGGGAGCTTTGCTTGTTACTAGGATAGCAGTAATGGAAACAAAAACCAGCCTAACAGAAGTGAGCTTGTGCGTTGATGCTGGCCGAGAGAGACACCAGAGACATCAATCTTCTTTGTTCAAAGTAGGAATGGTTCACAGGAGGTCAAGTAGTAATTTCTGTCTTAACATAATGTTGCACATTTGCCTGCCTTATGCAGACTCGAAACCTTCTTTTAACTTTCTATCAATTAAAAGCAGACACTTAGACAAGTTATTGTTGAGCTAAGTGATAGAATAAAGGTCACAGAGTTCCAGGGTAAGGATGGCTCAAGCTCAACATCTCCCGAAAAGCCAAAAAAAGAGAAGTGACTCATTACGGATATTTTCTCTGGGAATTACAATAGTCAACAGTGAAATTCCCACTGGGTCCTGCAACAATAATACAATTATATATGCCACCTGGAGAGGGAAAGCCTAAGAAATGATAATGCCAAGTCGAGTCTGCCACCTTAAGCCTGTTCTTTTGTGCTTTAGTGAGTCTTTAATAATGTGACATATTGTTTCTCCTTTAGAATATACTGGGCAATTTATTCTACACTTAGATATGCTGTGTGTTCTGCACTTCAAAGAACATCAAGCCGTTCTTTATCTCCTTCATCAACGACAGGCAAGTTTGTATCCTGCTTTTAATGGTGCCGCACATGCCTTTTTCCAGAGACACTGCACGCTGCAGGAAGAACTGCGGAGCCCAGCTCAGCAGCAGACTGGCGCTCCCCTCAGACCAGGGTATCCTGGTGGTTGTTTATCAGGCTGGTGCTCCTCGTACCTCTCGGGCTCCTGTCACTGCTGAGCAGCAACACAGTTTCTGACTCCCCAAAGCACAGTTGTGGGTTCGTTTGTCACCAAGTTGTGCAACTTAACCTCATTTCAGAGGAGTAATGATTTCATTTGATAACAGAATGTAGCTTTGAACCCCAGACCCAGCTGCAGAGAAAAAGAGAAGCTGTGCTGCAGTGAGCTGGCCTCAATAGTTTTCTGTCATGCAGGCTTTTAGTGAGTGCTGCTAGTGACTTCTGCCCTAAGCATGCACAGGTGTTCCCATGGATATGGAAATATTTACGTTCATGGTTTATTCTCCCCCTTTCTCAAAGAGCTGAGTTGCATAAATGGCAACTTAGCGCCTCACACCTCATTTTCCATTACACAAGAGCTACATAGCACTAAAAGAAAGAAATTATTTCTTCCCCTCTGCAACCAGAGGCAACTTGAAAATGTCTGTATGAATATCTAAAACGCAGGATACATCCCACTTTAGTAATTTAGGCTTCATAAAGGGGCTGTGCAAGAATAAAGGCCTGGATCCCATTTTTGTACACTGCTCAGAAGTCATAGCAGGAGGCCGTGACTTTAGCCACACAGTTGTTACAAGAAGTTCCTCATAATGTGGCAGACATTTACTGGTAGACACGGGTGCCATCAGCAGCAAGTCTACGCTAAGACCACCTAGGCTCTGCATTCTTCAGGACTTAAAGCATTTCGTGCATAAAGCACAGTGTTCACACATGGAATCAGAATCTTCTCAGAAGCAGTTAAGGCTGCCAGAAGCCCAGCTAGAGATTTCAGTACCTTATCTAAGGAATTATATATTCCATGCTGAATATACATTAGAAAAGCATATATTTAAGCATAGATGTGACTGTCAGTAAGCACCCCTTGGTGACAGAGAGAAGCAGGAGGAAATGCAGGAAGGCTCTACCTTCCTAAGTCACAGCCTGTGTTTTTTGTTTCCAGATAACTCCAGAGTTATTCACTGAAAAGTGTCTGGCTTCATAATGACAGTGGGGCTTGAAAATGCTTCTGGAAATGACATTCACTGAATCAATGAATTCAAACTAAATGAAGCACAACTGGGACAATTTTTCTCGTTTCTCAAACCGTATCAAAAATGAGAAAGCTAAGAAAACAATAACACCATTTCCCTTGACAGAGGATAAATCTCCCCAACAGGTTTTTCTTTTAAATACATGGGCTATTAAAAAAAAAAAAAAAGTTTACATTTTAAAACTGCATAAAAATTCCAGCACATGCAGGTACGTGTTCTGCAGATAGATGAGATGTTTAGGTAAATCAGGATATTTATACAATATTAGGATAAATTCCTGTAGGAATATAATTTGGTAACTGGCACTGACTCATCCAGACTTTGAAAGTGAACCACTCCAGATGCTAAAAAGAAGAAAGTAAACAATAGATATAGAAATAATAGAAACACTTTTTCTATCAGCTGGAACGAAGCACTAAAGTTAATAGTGCTCATTAGTGATGGAATAATTAATCAGGCTGTTTGAGGTAATTGTGAGTCTTCTTGTTATCAAAATAGATAGCTCCTTTGCATGTACCTGAGCTATTAATCTCCATAACCTTAGTGGCAAGGGTTCTACAGGTTAGTCCACTATTATATACATACATAATGTTGTTTCTATGCATATTCATGTCTATCTGTTGTTGTACAGTTACAGCCTTTTCCAGAAGCAGTTTAAACTGTCTGCTTCTGGGTTTAATTAGCTACCTTATTTTTTTTTTAATACAAATACAGAGCATCCTAAATAAATAATTTTATCTTATTCATTGTTTCATATATCAATACCAGGGTCATGGCCTCATCAACACTGCCCAGTCCAATCTTTACTGTATGTCCTCACACAGTTCCTGGGGTATCATACAGCAATGCTAACAGATAGTAGCTGTGGATAAGGCTGCCTTAGGTGTGGATGTGGCACTTGGCCGATTCATTTCTAAACATTTGAGTTTTATACAGGGCAGATTAGCAAAAAATAAATGTGAATGCCCTGCTACACTCTGCACTTACCCACAGCTCCCAGGGAACAGGGAGAAATTACCTCTTTGATCACAGATTAAGTACTTGAGCAAGAGTTTGAACACAGATTCTGCCTTGATTGATTTAATTAAATCAGTTCAGAAACTGCTTGAGCAGTGTGCACACCGCAGTGATTTAATTAAGCTCACATGTGAACTGGTCCTGCTACGCTGGAGTGAACTAGAGCCCCCAGAATCCAATCACTACAGGCAGTGGCCAACCCTAACCCTAACCCTAACCNCGAGCCCCCAGAATCCAATCACTAGAGGCAGTGGCCAATGTCTGAGGTACCAGGTGACGTGAGACACACTTCCATCACTGCTGGACGCTACTGCCGGACCTGGACTAGCACAGCGAACACCTGTGCTGTCCCTAACACAGAGGGCAAGAGCAAGCAGAAGGCCAGAGTTTCCCAGTGCTCCCACACGATAATCAGCTGTCCCAGGCCTCAACCACTTCTCTCCTCATCTCCTCCCTGTACTGATGCCCCTTTGATGGTGCACTTGTGTCGGAAGGCCTGAAGGGGAGCAGGAATCACTCAAGAATGATGAATCCCTCGCTGCTGGAGAGCCATGCTCTGCTGGTTGCAGTCTCAAGTTCAGAACCATGTTTACATGGGCAGTGCCCAAGTTTTGTTCATGGCTCGTTGGATTGCTTTTACTCATCTATGCTCAAGGACACTGCAAGTCTGAATTCACTGCCCTTTGTAAAGACTAAAAGCATTACTATTATTTGTGACACTCCATTTAAACCGTAATGACTAGGTGTAGGCATTTCCTAGAGACTAATCAAATGCTAGAAGGAAGTGATGGGCCAGGATCCTGCAGAGAAATTGTTATTGCAATTGTGAACTGAGAAAAAAAAATGAGTTAAAAATGCAGAAAGGATTTTTTAAACCGATTACACAATTTTATTGGCATTGGAAAGCCAAGGCATGGTCTGAAAAGAACGTATGTCTTGAAAGCTTGTCAGATAGTTTCAATCATCTTTCAGCTTCCTAGCCAACTTAAAAAGCGAACTTGAAAAACATTTTACACTGTTGCTGAGTTTAGCCCACAGTCCCTTCTCCTGAATGTATTCTGTCACAAATCCTGGTTTACGGGCCTGTGCAGGCCCTTCTGCCACATGAGCAGTTTTCCCTTCTATAGCTGAATGTAGTTTTCATGTGTTCTGTAAACTAACCTATAGTGAGTGCCTTTATTGACTTCACAATAAAAATTGGAATGATTCCCTCAGTGCAGTCAACGTCAGAGCAGTTTGAAGGCCCCTTACAACCAAGCATGGATGAACACGAGAGTAAATAAAAGCGGCCAGTATATGTGAGTGGACCCACTGATTCTTAAGTTTTTAACATCTCTGTTACATGTCACATTAAGTTCCTCTGAATACAGTGTTTCCTTGTCCTCAATGCATATGTAGAAATAGTGAGTTCAGATCCTCTACGTGTACCTACAATTCAACTTGAATCTTTCCTGAACAGACACTTGTCTATTTAGCCATTAAAAACAAAATATTGAAGTTCAAAGCTTCCACAACTGCTTCAATAGGGGTACTGTGTTTAATGGGTTTTCTTCTATTGACTCCTTACCCTAATTATAAGAAAGGTTTTTCCACTGTCTAATTTAAATTTTTTCTCCTGTAAATAAAGACAAATTATTCTTCTCTTCCTAGTAGTAAACACTGAGAAACAGTGATCAACTTCTTGTACTTAATAGCCTTTACATTGGAGGAAATCAACACAGCTCCAACATAGTTCTTCCCTTAATAATCACCCCTGTCATCCAGAACAGAGAGTTACTCCCATCTCATGCCAAAGGCTCCTCTATCCTATTTGGTATACACTTGGGCTGCAGAGCATGAGACGACAGTTACTAGGACATGCAACAGCTCTGCCTTCGCCTTTTTGCATCGTGGAATAATGGACAGCCAGTTTCAGGAAAGGGTACTGCAAAATCATGAACAATTACTACAGTTTTCCTGTTCCTACTTAGATCTGGCACAAAGTTGCAGAAATTTTCTTTCCTCTGTCTTTCCCACTGTCCTACCTTCAACTATGCTAGGGGCAGACGAAGTCCTTCCCTTTCCTGAGCCTGGATGCAAATGCCACTGGCTAAACAACTCTAAAGTCTAAGTAATTTTTCTAACCAAACCAAACAAAAACTAGAGTTGATAACTCCACAGTATTTGAAATATACTTTGAGCTAACAGCTTGTGACTGGAAATAACCTGTGTGCAAAATCAAGCAATTTACAAGCAACATATCTGTATCTACAGGTGGACTTTTAAAGGTCGGGGTCGGCCAGCAATGACATCTGTAGTCAGTGTACTTAAACCACTTCAGTGGTTTAATGGGCTGCAGCACAAGGACTGTTCACTTGTGACCCAAAAGACTTTCTCTCTTCCCAGGCTCTCAGGTCCAGGGATTTTTTTCCCTTTCCCTTGAAGCTTATAAGACTATATAAAGAAGTAAGTATTTTTAGCATAAGTACTAATGCCCAGGGATATTTTTGCAGTTCTCTAAGACTCAAAAAATACACGGGGGGAAAAAAGGCCATTGCTCATTTTCTAGAACAACTCTTCACAGTAAAACCTATCTCTGCAAATAGAGTAAAAGAAAAAGATTTGACATAAAATTGTTTCTCAAACCTCAATGGCTGTGGCTTTTCCAAAACTTTTTACTGCTAATTCACAGGTAATTTTGGGGTGTACCAATGCCTCTGGCAGTTTTTGGTGAGACTTGGATTTTATTTTTTTTTTACTATAAACTAATGTATTTACCTCTCAAAGGTACTTAAACAAAGGATGCTACAGTTTAATTTGTATGCTGCGGAAATTGATATATCATTCAGGCTGTCCACTTGTGCTTGACCTTCACCTTTTGTCCTTTTCATCTCAATAGCAGTTGTAGAGGCAGCAGAGCAGTATTAGTGCTGGAATTCAGGCATTTTGGTGTTTTTGTAACAAAGTTTAGCTTTCAGGACTGGGAACGCTGTGCCACCAGCCAGATCTCTGTGTACTGTCAGCAGGCCCTTTATAAACAGTGTACCAAGGTTTAAGAATTGCTGAGAAAGGCCACGTGTTTTAGTCACGTGCATAACTTTTTCAGGGAAGAGAGCAACTCTCTAAGACTTATTCATTAAATAAGTTGAGATGGTGGCCATCCTACAAAGGGCTGCACAGAGCACATTTTGTTTCTACCAAAGAAACTCCTTAGATATTTTTAGGACTGCAAAAGTTAGTTGTTAAAGAAAAGGTGAGATCAGGCTTTGTTTCCAAGAGAAAATGAGATCAACTAGACTCCTGGTAAGCTTGGAATAACAAGAAACCTGGACAATGGAAAGCAAGGAAGAGTTCATCTACAAGAGGCCCAGTACAGATTCCGCTCTTACAAAGTGAGCAGGAATATGTTACCCTATCAAACAAAGTCAGAGTCCTAGTCATCAGCACAAACACAGGAGACTGCTCTGTTCCAGAAAGGAAACAGATGATTATTAATGTAAAGCAATTTACCAGGTCAGATGCAAACAATTCTGAGCCTGTTACCACCTCCTTCCTATTCCTTCCTCTCGGATTTCTAGCAAGGACTCCTACAAATACATCTGCCTTTGTGTTTCCCCACTTTCCCTTGCTCTTTTCGATTGGCCAAGGGTTGTCATCTCAACAAGGAATTAATATTTTGTTTGGTCCCAATGCTGGCTGTGGTACAAGTGACCAAATCTCATGCTGCAATAAAAGACTCTTGACCTCAGTGTCAATGAGAGCTGCACTGGATGTCACCAAAGCTGATGTCAGCTATTTGCACCTTGAATATTTCCACCAGCTGGCTCCTCAGTTTGTTTCCATGTTAACTTCGGAAATCAGCTACTTAGTTGTGTTCCACAGCTCTCTTTGTTTCTTCCCTGATTAGACTTAGGTAATAGAGACTGAAAAGAATGAAAATTTGTCTCCGTTCCCAAGGTCAACGCAAAGCAGCCAGCCCCACTCAGACCTTCTGAACCAGGGGAGCCTCCAGGGGATGCACTTGCTTTCTGCCCGGTTGTGCCATCCCTCTGCTCCAAGTGATTTCAGTCTTTTCCCTCGTTTTTTATTCCCCCCACGTCAACATATTTTCCATGCCAACATGTTTCACAACATACCAAGCTCTTTCTGCTATTTTCTATATATATATAAGCAAAGCAAAAAAGCCTTTCATTACTACTCCTGCCTCTGAGATGTGGAGCTGGGATATGACTTCATCCCAGAAAAAATGCAAAACCAAACCCAAACCAGTTGTCTCCTGGGGTTTTCTTAGCTTTTAGCTCATCATAAACATTTTGTGTGGTTTCAGTAACCGTGCCTAAAACAGACTCCGCCAGGGTCAGCAGTACAAAACTAAGACGCAGTATTTTCTGAGATAGGAAGACTGTATAGCTACTTCAATGTGTAAAGTGATGTTTCTCACGGCTCCCAGGGGACCAGAAGAAAAACAAACATGCAACAATGAAGTGATAAGAGGGGAAAATTAAAAGAGCTTATTGGGCAAACCCACTCTCTGGCAGCACTTTGTTCACGCTGACTGAATTATTACAAAATAGAAAATAACCCTCACATAACCAAATAAGACGAAAAAATTTTACTGCAGTAATTGCTGAATTTGACAGCCTCTATGGCAATTTCTTCTAAAGTTTTAATACAAAAATAACATCTTTCTATAAAAGTAGAATTTTTCCCTTTTGTTTCTAACACTCAGCTTGGGTAATTAAAAGGGAAAGCGTTTATCCAGAAGCAGCAAGAGACATTTCCAAAACAACACCCACACAAAGGAAGTTCTCCACTTCTATTTTGCCTTAATAACTACTTCTGGTGAGGGATTTTTAACATTTTTTGCAGGAAGTTATTTTATTCTCACGGGATTGACTTAGAACGAATTTATGTATTGCACAGAGGAAGGAGTTATGAGCAGGGAGAGATGTAAGGAGAGAAATGCTTGAGAAACAGTAATCAAGGTACAGGCATTTGAACTATTCAGCAGTTTAAAGAGGATTAAACCACCACGTTTCCAACTCCAAGCACAAGTGAAATATCCGGTGTTTCATTTTTCAACAGCGTTCTCAGCTAGAGCTTTCCTCCATAAATCTTCAAGGAATTTTACAATGGAGTAGCTGATCCCTACATTAATTTTATATGTGGAGAAATAAAGTGACTGATACCCTCTCTGACACCAGCAATGCCTCTCGCAGTCTGGACACTGAGAGCACAGTCACTGCTGTACTAAAAGCCCCTCCAGGCCTGCTTTTGTGACAGTAACTGGGACAGGAGCTTCAAGACGTGTGTTATGTGCTGAATAGAGACAGTAAGTGGAATCATTTATATGCCATATAGGTCTGCCATTACACCCCTATTAGAAAAGGAAGAACATGTCAGCATTTTAGACCTCAGGCAATACAAGGAAGAATCCAAATGTTCCAGTGTTGTGGTGGAGACACATACAGCACGTGACTGGGTCTTTTTTACTGTCTCTCCTGTTTTCATGCAGTGAAAGTTCAGTGTTGACTCCACCATCATAAAAAGCAGAAGCTGACCTTAATTGCTCTTTGATTTTCTTTTAATAATGAAAGCTCAGTATCACCTATGATTTTATGACTCAACAGCCTGAAGGTTTAAGAAAGAAAATATGATACAGACCATCATCCCCCACTCGCCCAAATGACCACTGATATCCCAGCTTCAGTGCAGCCTCTCTGCATTACGATCCCCCATTTCCTCCACTTTTGTAGCTGATCTCTCCTTACCTGAGGATTCATCTTTCTGATCTTCTGTTCTTTGTCACTCGATTCTTCCTCAGACGATCTACTGTTTCACATAAACCAGAAAATAACCATGCTTGAGAGTACTTTCATGGTATTAAAAATTGCTTTCTGTTTGTTTTTCAAGTAGTGCAAAGACTTTCCTGGTTTCTTACCACATATATTCCAGATGCAGAAGACAGGAGACCGAAGCATCCCTGATCTGCCTAAACCAAAGGAGAGGTTTCATTTCAAAAAGAGAGAACAAAGTTTACTTTAGCTTTCATACTTGCAGTGAAAGAAATCTCACAACTCTTACTTTACAGAAATTAACTTGGTTTCTAGAAATGTCAAAACGTTTTTCTGCTCAGGTGAGGAATTAAATCAAAGACAGTGGGCCTATTTACACATTCAAAATTAGCCCTTGTTACCTGCTTGGAGGGCCAAGTCTGTATTTTTTCAGTGAGCATTCAAAATTGTGTCTATTATTGAACTTCCTTGACCTATACTCAAATAAAAGGGAATCCCTAGCATGAAATCTTTTCACGACACGCTGGCATCCCCGAGCAAAAGACCATTTGGTGCGAGGTTGGAGGTGGAATGGGCTGCAGAACAGGGTAAGGAAGCTGTGGTGTGGTTCTTGGCAGTGACTGACAGCACACCAGCAAGCCCTGCAGCCACTACACCCTCACAGCTCAGTGTGCAGTGCTGCTACACTTCCTTGCCAGCTATGCCCAGGAGCTGACCTCTGTGTCCTCCAGGATGCCAAGACAGAGATTAGCAGCGTTAATCCCAGTGCAACAAGAGGGCTTGTTTTGTCCGGCCTATAAATAACTCCAGTGATAATATAACCTCTTATTTTAAAAAGAATAAAAACACGCGGGTGGGGACCAGGACCCCAAAGTCGAATAAAAACTCACCAGGGTAACCTAAAAGCCAGTCCTGATCTCAAAGTCTTTTAGCAGTGGCTTTTAGCAAATACATTCTTTATACTGAGGACCAGCAAAATTGTACTACTCAGTGGCACTAAATTTATGTATTTTCTAGCCTAGTTGCATTTTTTTCTCAAAGATATCATTAAATATCTAAGGAGCATAGGCATATCTCACTGCAGGAACACTGTCATTAACACAGCACTGCTGCTCATGCCATCCCTCTCACAGGGCTCTGTTCCTTTCATCTGCATTCAAAACACCTTTGTCTCCCAAGGAAAACTGTGAATTCATCTTTTTATGTTGTTGAAAAATTGATCTGCTGTTACTGAAAGGATGGCAGTGACTACAGAAAAGGGACTGCTAATGCAAACAGCTTATCAGTGCTTTCGATGTGTGACAAGTTGTCACTTCAATAAATATTGTCATTTTCTTGCCCACTAAGAGTTCAGCAATATGATAAAGTCAAAACTAATTTGGTTACTGGAATGTCTTCCCAAAAATTTACACTTCTGACTTCCCCAGGTTTTTTACTGAATGGGTGGCTGTAATTGATATCCATCCAAAACCTAGGTGTTCTGTGGGAAAGGCCGTGTTGCTAAACTCCCACTGTAAATGCCAACAATGCAGCTCCATTTATTCATATGAGAGATTGACAGAGTGTCCCGTATCAGTTTTGATTTTACTGTACATTTGCATTTGCAAGGGGAAAAAAAACCCCAACACAGGAATACCACAGTTTTATTTGCACAGAGGGGAATCCCAAGGATGACAGGCTTGGAATGAAGTTACCTTTTCAATGACTGTCATCTCTCACCATTTTTGGATGATGCTGGGCTTCCATCTGAATGTGAATTTGAATGGGAAATTTGAGATAAATGATTTGTAAGTGCAGGGTGTTTCTCCAGTGTTGTTTCTAGGGAACTGTGAGAAGGATTGCCATGTATGACAAGTGCGGCCATGGAGCAGCTATCCAGGACACACCTTTCCCTCTGTGGCCCCGGCCTTTCCAATCAAACCTTGGAGAGGGACTGTGGGACACAGGGCATCCTGAGGTTCAGAAATGGATGTATAAGTACAATTTTTATTTTCTTGAGAATTTCACTAGGGAAATGAGCTTGTGTTGGGAAATTCCCAGGTTTGCTTTGTCAACGTTCATAGAGAAACTGCATTTCACAGTGGGGAAATGTACATTTCACGTTTCGTTGATGGTTTCCTGTCCAGGCCCATCCTTTTAGCCCTTCTTTTCTGCCTGTTCCCTTCAAACCTCTGCAGACTGCACGTGAGGAGATGCACCACGGGAATTCACACCTGTCATCAGTGCTTTTCACAGTTACTTCACAGAATCCCAGGACTGTTAGGGTTGGAAGGGACCTTTCAGAGATTGAGTCCAATCCCCCTGCCAAGGCAGGGTCACCCAGCACTGGTGGCACATCAGTACGTACAGGTGGGTTTGGGAAATCTCCAGAGAGGGAGACTCCAGGACCTCCCTGGGAACTCCCCTCCTGGAATCATGTACAGGTGGGGATGGAAAGCCTCCAGAGAGGGAGACTCCAGGTCCTCCACAGGATTCCCACTCTGGAAGCACATCCAGCTAGGTTCAGAAAGTCTCCAGAGAAGGAGACTCCAGAATCTCCCTGGGATTCCCATTGTGGAAGCATGTCCAGGTGGGTTTGGAAAGCCTCCAGAGAAGGCGACTCCAGGACCTCCCTGAGGAGCATGTCCAGGTGGGTATGCAGTCTCCAGAGTGGGAGAGTCCAGGACCTCCATTGGATTCCCATCTGGAAGCACGTCCAGGTGGGGATGGAAAGTCTCCAGAGTAGGAGGCTCCAGAATCTCCCTGGGATTGCTGTTGTGGAAGCATGTCCAGGTGGGTTTGGAAAGCCTTCAGAGAAGGAGACTCCAGGACCCCCCTGGGAAACATGTCCAGGTGGCTATGCTGTCTCCAGAGAGGGAGACTGCAGGACCTCCCTGGGATTCCCTCCTGGAATCATCCCACAGACTGCGGACCCTCCACAGCGCGGGGCCTGCCAGAGCCATTTTTCCCCATGGTGATCCTTACCAAGCCGCCTCCACAGCTTGCGTTGCTGCTCGCCGGCACTGCGAGTGGTGTGGGCGCCGTGCCGCGGGGTCCGTGTGGTGTGTGTGCGGTGTCCGTGTGGGGTCCTTGTGGTGTCCATGTGGTCTGTGTGGTGTCCGTGTGGTG
>VWZG01011389.1:362-11840 GCA_013396735.1 Grallaria varia
TGGCAGAAAGCAATACTTGTATTGAATCCTAGATGCTCTAACTACAGATGAAATATTTTCATCTGGGTATGTAAAGTCTTAAAAAGAGGAGACCGTATTACTGAGCATTCAAATAGGAAAACTTGAAAATTTGAATCTCAAAACACAGCTGAGCACTTCAGTTTCTGTACTCTGCTAAAGAAGATGCAAGCTTTTTAAAGGATAATTTTTAAAAACTATTCAAAGGAAGGTGTATCTGAACTCACAACCATCCTCTTACTATTAAAAAGTACTCTCAGCCCACTCTTTAGCCCACTCCCAAATAGAAATATCATACAGGTACATTTGAAAACACTATGAGAGGAATAAAGTTAATTAAAACTTTTTTATGCATGTGGAAGAAACACACAAAAGATAGGACTGATGATTGTGTTTTCTTCTTCAGCATGATATAGATTTCCAGAACCCATCTTCAGCTCCAGCATTTAACAGGAAGTTCCATCTCTCAGAAATACACTTAAAGAATGTTTTAATTAACAGTGCAAGATTCTTCACTGTAGAGGCCATTGCAGGTGAATATTCTAGCCTTCAGAGTCAAAGTGGAACATTTGTATAAAAATCTGTTTTATAGCACAGTGGCTTTTTCCATAATGCTACTGTCTTCCCAAATTATAGGTTCACTTTTCTGAGGGATTTTTAAGGAGGAAACCTAAGAGATAAACCTTATGCGTTACCTAGCTGTTGCTGATATGCTGGAGAGGAAGGGTAGCCTTTACTTTAAACCAGTTCTGAGCTGTCAAGTTGTCTGACAACATATTTCCACTGATTGCTTGCTGTCTGTTCACCACTCATATGCTCTCCTCTATTTCAGATACACCAGTATTGGACCATCAGGTAAGATTGATATGTGTTGCTCCATGTTGTCTACTCTGCGTTTGATTATGTAACTGAACTAGTGTAACATCGCGATTCTGGGATATCACATATATGAAGTCAATTTCAAAAGATATCATTAGGCTATATGCAGATTCTCAAAATTTCTGCCTCTATTTCAGCCTGCACTGTTCTTAAAATAATAAATTCATGGATAGTAAGTCAACTTTGTAAGTTTGGAGTAACAAGATGGAATCATGCCACATGTGGCAAGTTGACCTTGGCTGGATGCCAGGGGCCCACCAAAACATTCCCTTCCTAACCCATGCACCAGAAGACTTCAGGAGAAAACAAGACAGAAAACCATATACGTTGAGGAAAAGGTAGGGAAATAAGTCACAGGTAAAATAGACTTGACCTGGGGAAATTTTTTAGCAATTGAAAGTAGAGTAGGGTGGTGAGAAGCTAAGAGGAAAACAAAAGCACCTTTGTCCCAGCTTCAGGCTCAGCTTTGTTCCTTTGTTCACAATTCTCCTACCTGTCATGCTCTGAGTAACACAGGGGGATGGGGAATAGGGATTCTGCTCAGTCCCTAACTGGTACTCTCTGCTGCTTCTTTTCCCTGAGTCTTTTCCTCAGCCCCATCATGGGATCCTTGATGAGAGGTACAATCCTTCAGGAACAGACCACTCAGTGTGGGTCCTCACTTGGCTGCATTTCCTGCCAGAAGCCCTGCTGCAATTTGCACACACTACCCCTCATCACTTCACCATAATTACAACAGGAGTTCCACCTAATTTTTCAGTGCTTCAGCAAAGTTCAATCTATGTTTTGTTAACACTCCCAATTACTGTTCTTAAAATTCCCACGTGGGGCATCAGTACAATGACTAGTAGGATGACCTTGGCTGGACGCCTAGTGCTGTTCTGTCACTGTCTCTGGTCAATAGGACAAGGGAAAGAAATTCAACAAAAAGGCCATTGATTAAGAGAAGGACAGAGAAATCACTCAGCAATTATAATGAGAAAAACAGACTCAACTAGAGGAATATATTTCAATTCATTGCCAATTAGACAAAGTAGAATAATGAAAAATAAGAATTAATCTAAAAATACCTTCCTTCCATCCTTCCATTTTTCCACGGTTCAGCTTCACCCCCAACTCTTCCACTTTTTTATCCCTGAGGAGTGCAGGAAGAGGGGAAACAGGACTTGCAGTGTGTTCATAACACTTTGTCTCTAATGCTTCATCCTCCTCACATGCTTCCCCTGTTCCAGCTTGGGTCATTTCCACAGGACAAAGTCCTTCATGAATTTCTCCAGTATGAGTCCTTTCTGTGGACTGCAGTTCTTCACAAACTCATCCAGCAGCATGGTGCAGTACTTTCGGAATAGATGGCATCATTGTGGGACATTTCCATCTATAGCAACTCGTGCCAGCATACCTGCTCCAGCATAGCTTTCTCTCGCCATAGGACCACAGATCCTACCAGGTGCTGTTCTAGCATGAGGTCCCCACAGGGTCACAGCTTTCCTCTGGGAATCCACCTGCTCTGACATGTGGTCCTCCTCTCGCTGCAGGGAAATATCTGCTCCACCACGGATCCCCATGGGATACAGGGGCACAGGCTGCCTCACCATGGTCTCCATCACAGGTTGCAGGGGAATCTTTTCTGTACCTGAAATACCACATCCCACTACTTCTTCACTGACCTTGGTGTCTGCTGGGGTGTTTTTCTCACATTTTTCTCACCCCACTCTCACACATCTGCCATGAAACATCTGCCATGAACCACTTTCTGACCCTTCTGAAATATGTTATCACAAAAAGACCATCAGTTTGGTTGATAGGCTTAGATGCGTTCTTCAGTAGATCATTGGAGCCTGCTGTGTATGACAAGGATCAGGCATTAATGTCTTTTCATGGACACCAACCCTGCAGCACCCCATCAACACACAAAAACCTTACCAATTAAACCAAATTGACAGTTTCATAGTCATTGTGCCAAATGTCAGGACTGTTACAGTAAATATTATGAAAGTGTGATTCCAGTAGCACTCATGGAAGTTATCCAGGTAAATTTTTCAGACACCTGTGAAAGAGTGTACAGTGGTTCAGTACAGTGGTTCCTCATGTAAACTTTCATATTTTAGATTCATAATTCTAAATACATTACAATTTTAAAAGTCATAAAATGCATTTGAAAAATCTGTAGATTTTATACTTTAGGTGAAACTATTGATCAGTTAATAACCCTATCACTAAACACAGTGTTTAATTGAGTTTTGAAGTGGCAGCAGTACAGCAAGTTCTTAAAAAATCAGTCCAATTGATTTCCATTTATACTGTTGCACAGTTTTACATTGGATTTAGTTCTTCTTCTCAAGTCCATTAGATGTGCGATTCAGTCCAAATTTTCTTTCTTATTGTCTTAACCTTATACAAATATTCCAATAGGACTGGTCCTTTTTATGAACCTTTCAAAAGTTTCTGTTTAAACCTCTTTTCAAAATAAAATCAGGATTGTTACAAAAATTACAGAAACTCAGTTTTGGCAAATTTGAACTCAGAATGTGCTGCTTAAGTAATTTTGAAATGCTTGTTTTCTATGTTATATCTTCCATATATGTATATGTCTGTAGACATATAAACACACTTGCTACATATTGATATATTTAGTTGTTCTAAGTACTATTAAGCAATATAGGGTATACTGTATGTACACATATACATTCATATATACATATATCTGCATCCTTTATAGATCTAAAAAGATAGACATATATATCCTACACAGAGAGGAAGTTATGGATCCTGCATATAATATCTTTTTACAGCATTGTACATGATTGTACTGTGAACACCTAAGCACTCCAATACATTTGGAATTTCTAGGACTTAAAAATAAGATGGGGAAAAAAAAGAAAAAACAGCATCATTTGGAACACAGCAAGCTTATTTCAAGCATATAAGCCAAGGAGAAACTCTTGCTTTCCATGATGGATAAGTAGCAATCCGGTCAGTTCCCATGAAAACATCACAGCTTTGATGCAAACCATAATTCCAGAGCAGTCAAAATAAGTATGATAAATCAGCCAATCTGGTCCAAATTAACCATTTTTCACGTGTGTAAGAGAAAGGAGAAAGCCTGTCTCTCAGAAGATTTCCACCTCAGGCTTTGTCATATTGTTTCTTTAGGGACTTGCTCTTTGAAATGTGGAATCCAAAAGAGATTCAGTCAACTACACGTACAGAGCAAAACATTAGGCTGCACTATATAGTATCTTAGTGCAAATGAAGCATATGTGGTAACACCTTAGCCAGGAGCCAAAGCTGCTGCAAAAAGGTGAAAGAGCAGAGAAAGGTAAAGATAAAATCATGGATCATGTTAGATAACTCCACTGTAGGTGTGCCTGTCATGGATTTCCTGCTAGGGTAAGGTAGAACTGATGGATAAAATCTTCATGCTGAGTTGTATGGTCCAACAGAGGCTGATTAAATCATAGATTGCTGTATTATCAATAGGAAAATACATTATGTTTGTGAATATAAGCTTTGGTAATAGGAGCTTTATACATTGGAAATATCACAAGCTGAATATAGAGTGACTGTAAGACTGTGCATTCCCCATTAACTGTAATCCCAGGAGAACTCATCTCTATGAAATCAGGATTAACAGCAAATATTCCCCTTTGGTTTCATACATGCTGCTCATATGATTAAGATTGCAGGAACTGTCTCCTACACTTGTCAGAGATTAGTACAAGAAATTGAACCTTCCTGGGCAATTTCTTTCTTGCTCAAATATGCATGGAAAGTTAACTAGATAGAGAAATCCTCAAAACCTGAAATATGTAAATAAATTTATAGCAGGTACAAATAGAATGTTCAAGAAAGCTTCATCCCCTGAATCTGACTTTCCTGAATTGCAAGTACAGTGCCTCATATCCTCTTTGACATCCAGATATATGTGATAAATGTACAGAGTTAGAAAATTCCTTCACTCTGTAAATTCTAAACTGGAAATTCTCTCTGGCTCTGTTTTTTTGTCTTGACTGTGTTCAAGTCCACTCCTATCAAGCAGTATAACATGCTAGCAAGCTTTTGACAAGTGGTGGTAAGGTGCGTGTTGTTTTTGACAAATGGTCTGAGGCCATTCCTCAATATAACATGATAAGGCTTTAGAGATCAGTGCAAACAATAATGTCAGGAATAAAACAATAAATGTTGCTATACATACATACTCTCCACCTCCTCACTCCCAATATTTTGAACACAACATGAAGATTATGTGAAAAATGTCCTTGAAATGGAATTATAAATAATATATATAGATATAATCACCTCAATGTGTTTAAAACAGCTAAGTATTGGACTTCTATTTGCACATACTGCCATACTGCTTTGTATTGGACCATTTCATGTATTTCTATATCTGTACTTTATTCTTAAAGTGATCGTTAGCATTTAGGAATTTAACAGAAATACTGCACTAAAAGGCAGAGATTTTCTTACACAGAAGAAAAAAGGGTAGGACATAACCTCAACTAGTCTTTTGGAGGATATAAATATATCTTTGACCATACTGGTAATAAACATGAACAAATGTTAAAAGAGATTGTATTTAGGAATTTTGTTACATTCAAAAGACTTGAAAATTATTTGAGGAGGCAAGAAATCTTTCAGGCCTACATCTTAAGAAAGTCAGTGGCAATTTTGACAATTCTGATCCAAATAAACAGCATTTATTATATTCTTGAGGGGACAAACTATACAATTAATACTCTGATGCAGCATTTCCTTCTGCTATTAAAACAGTATCAGAGGGGATACATTTTCAAAAATGCTAAAGGCTCAAGTTCAAAAATTAGTCATCATCATATCCTTGAAGAAATCTTGTTTTTGTTTAATCTCCATTGGCACTCTTCTGAGTGATGATAAGTACATATACACTCCACTCCTCCCCACTCCTGAAAAATGAGCTCTGATCAACTATTGTCAATAAAAGCAGACCAGTTAAGAAACAATGCTATTTCTTAAAATACCCATGGTGAATTTATTGCTTTTCTATATAATATCATAAGACTCAAACATATTCTTAAAAATAAAATTAAACATTTTTTATTATTTTCAATATTTCAAATATTTTCAGAAACCTACATCTTCTACAACTACAGCCAGCTGCCTTTTAGGATATGGTATTCATCACCTCCTCCTGGTCCAGCCCTTTCATTGTCCAGGACCTCCTTGGGCACCAGTCACCCTGTAAAGCCTTGCCTCTAAGACTACATGTGGTTGGAGGAGGGTGATGGGTTTAAAGGAGATGTGAAAGAGGATCTTTACCCCTCCATCATTTTCATCTGCCTGTTCTCCCATCAACTGCTCCATACTGTGCACCAAAGGCACTCTCTCTCTACAACAGGGAATGATTTACCAGTGTATTCTGCTCCAAAAGACAGACATTGCTGTAGAGGCAGATATCAAGGCAAGTGGCAGATATCACTATGCTATCAATGTCTGAAAATGTCTACATTAAGTGTCTTTAGATTTGCTTAACCATCATGATATTTCTAATTGTGACTTTCAAAAAAGAATACATTTAAAAAGTTTGTTTTATGAAAAAAATTATCCTATATTTATTATGCTATATAATAATTATGCTATATAAGTCTGAAAAACTTCTGTAATTTTTAATCTGAGCTCTCCTCTTCCTCTGTAAGCATACGTAGATTGGATATTCACCATCAGATTATTTTAAATCATGAAAGACATGGTAAAAAATATTTTCTAATGAAGTACTAAAGAAAATATCTACAAAATACCAGTTTTACTGTGGTGGGTATTTTTGCTTTAGTATCTATTAGAAAGTAATTGCTATCCTATTTTACAAAACTATTACCATGATCATAGATTTCAGCCTCATAAAACAATCCTATTTTTTAACCATAATAATATAAACCGTGAAAATGGGTAATAATGGTGATGACACACTTTAGAGGAGTTTATTGATCCAATATTGTTTGGTGCTTGTATACTGACAACATATAATTTATAATTCTATGTCCTTTCTGAATTATTAATATATTAATTATGACAAATAACTGACTTTGCCAAGAACTACATAGATAAATAAATTATACATTTCCAAGGGGAAATAATATATGTATTATACATGAACAGTTGTAGTTTAAAACATTAAAGCAATGCTACTATAAAGCAAAACATATATGGAGAAATTTGGTGCTCAACCGCGGTAAGAAATAATGATTAAGGAAAAAACCCCTGCCAAATAACGAGTCTTCGTGAGGGTTAAAATATATCTAGTAAAGAAAAAAAGCTCAATGAGTTTGTCAAATTAACGCTGACAGTGGCATGGATTTTTTCCCAGAGGGCAGCTTTAAATATGATTTCCAAGTGCCATAACATCACAAGTTCTGTGAAAGATAGCAATGGAAAAGCAAAGTGAATAATGAAAATTAAGACATTCTTGTTATGATATTTTTCTCCAAGTTCCCAAATAATGTAACTGTCAAGGATTTGGGGAAAAAACAGTAGCTTTAGCTCACTTTTTCTCTGTCTCTCACCCACACCTACATTCCTTAAATGAGCAATAATTTTTTGTCAAAAGTATTTCTCTAAACTTGTGTGCTATGGCTGGCCATTTTGTGGCTTTCTTCACTATGAAAAATAGATTCATTTTTTTTGCTTTAGTACTACTGACATCTAATGTATCTGTGCTCATTTTACCTTTTCATAGAGCATTCCCTCGAAATCATGCCCTGGCCAGTGCCTGCTTATGAGCTTCTACCACTCCCTACTGCAGATGTGCATGACAAGGAATTGTCCAGGCACAAAAAATTTCTGTGGAGTGAATGAATGTCATCCAAAGTTTTGATCAGGTAAGTGAGTACATGCTCCTTGGCACTGTAAACAAAATCGTATTTTCTTCCCACTGTGTTTAGTAATTACTTCCCCACCACTGAAACATTATATTACAAAAACTCTGGAAGAATACGGTCACCTTAATAATCTCACTGGAGTTTGAACAAACTATTATAATCTCCAGTTGCAAAAGCACAAATATTTTGTCTTTGTTGTAGGATTGTATTTTTGCTTGGTTGGGTTTTTTTTAAGATTAACATTTCTCAGAGGTAATGATACAGTATCACTGTAATATAGGTGTTTCAGCATCACAAAATCACAAAGCTCTCCAAACAAATCTCAAACATGGGGCAATTAATAATGCAGACACAAAATATAGTGCAAAAGATATAATAAGATTTGGTTTTGTAAAGGTGCTGTCTTTCATATTTGACAAACCATTTCTTGAAACCATCATTTGCTTCTGAATTCTTGCTACTGCATACATACATTCTCCTATCTTTTCTTACCCCTGAATTTATCGGAGAATATTCTATTATCCCTCTATATGGTCAGAACTCTCTGATCCATCAAAAATCAAAGTCTCACAGAACTACTACTCTCAAGTCTTATGGAACTTCCTTTACCCTGTTGAATAATTATCACCTAAATATTATACTATTTCTCAACATACCAGTTTAAATCACAGTTTTTGTTATCTGTAGCTAACAGAAAACTTTCAGGTATTGCTTGAAGCCTTGAATTTATAATGAAATTTAAAACAATATTTTTTCTATTTTGTGTATACTTACTGTTAGGAATTGCTGTCCTCTCTCCTAGATCTTTTCCACTCTCTCATGCGTTCTTTTTCCCTATTGCAAATGGGTTCACCAGGGTCATCTTCTCCCACTTTCCATCCTGGCAGGCTCTGTGATGTTACAGTGTGTACCTGAGGTTCCCATCACGTTGTTCATGTACGTATTTTTTACTTATTCTTCCATTACTACCTTTAACTTCATATCCTCATATGCCCATTCTTCCCTCTTCGTATTATGTGTAAATAGTCATTTAACACACAGTAGTTTGCAAAATACGGTCTGAACATAACAATTTCTATCGGCTTAAGAGCTTCGTTAGGCAGCTGAATGCTCTTGTAAGATCTTATTTTTATATAGTTTGAGTAGGTATATTCTGTTATCTTCACTGGCCTGAAGAAGGACTTTTTCTGCTGTTTAACCCTTAGCAATTTTTTAACTGCAGTTAAAGTGTAGCTCTTGACTTTCCTAAAAGCAGAGGTAATACATATCAAGGGGGTTGGGGAAAAAAAAAAAAAAAGGCACAGCTTGATGCAAAAGGCAAAACACACACATATGCAAAACCACATTTTGCCTACCAGAAAATATAGTATTAAATCATTCCTGAAGCTTGTATCTATCTAACTTCTTAGTCAATAAAATTACAAATATTGAAGGTAGGAAATATGTGAAATTAAATTAAATCTTACTTCTTCTGGGGTTTTGGAGGGGTTTTTTTGTTTGGTTTGGTTTTTTGGTTGGTTGCTTCGTTTTGGGCTTGGGTTTGATTTTGGTAAAAACCAAAATGTAACTGTCAAGGATTTGGGGAAAAAACAGTAGCTTTAGCTCACTTTTTCTCTGTCTCTCACCCACACCTACATTCCTTAAATGAGCAATAATTTTTTGTCAAAAGTATTTCTCTAAACTTGGTTTTGGGTTTTTGTAGATGAAGAGTCACTGAAATTCTGGTCCTGATTTTAAAATAGCATCTGGACAAGTGGTCTCAGTGTCTTTACTAACACAGTTGTCATCCAGAAGGTTTCTCTTACAAAGGTGGATGAATAATTCATTTTTATTCTTGCAGTCTAACAATTTAGTCTTTATCTGTTCATGAACTTTTCAAGAAACTCTCTGCACTCTTCAGGCAGAACCACTCAAGCCTCACTGCAGCGTGCACTTCTACCTCCTCCTGCAGTCCTTCTGTGGTGAATGCTCAGGCTTGGAGCCGTGCACATTAATTGTATAGGTCTAGTGACATTGTTCCTGTTCTGTGATTTATGTAACTAACCAGCACCACATAAGGTTTACATTCCAAAATCAAGTAAATAAATAGAAACTTGCTTTTGGCCAACATACAACTATTCAAGCTTAAAATTGAATTTAATCAGCATTCACAGCAATAAGTGGTGAAACTTTATTGGAAATTAAATATCAAGAACATGGCTCCCTAAGGAAATGTCATAGTCCTGCCTATTCTTCAGTGGTAACCTTGGAAATCTGCTTTTCCATGGGAGTGTGTTGGTGGTGGTTTTGGTGTTTTTTTCCCTCAAGGAAATACAAACTCAAGATTTTTGAGAAGATAAAACAGGTTATTTTATACTATAATTTTTTTTCAGACTCTCTGCACAAACTTTAGAGAAAGGAAGGGTATGGGGTTTTTTCTCCATTCTCTTTTCTATATTTCAACAAAACAGAAAACTTACCATGTTTTCATAAATCAACTAGTTTCTTCCATCACTGCATTGAATGTTTGGGGGGGGTTGGGGTTTTTTTGTATGGTTGGGGGTTTTTTTTNGGTGAAACTTTATTGGAAATTAAATATCAAGAACATGGCTCCCTAAGGAAATGTCATAGTCCTGCCTATTCTTCAGTGGTAACCTTGGAAATCTGCTTTTCCATGGGAGTGTGTTGGTGGTGGTTTTGGTGTTTTTTTCCCTCAAGGAAATACAAACTCAAGATTTTTGAGAAGATAAAACAGGTTATTTTATACTATAATTTTTTTTCAGACTCTCTGCACAAACTTTAGAGAAAGGAAGGGTATGGGGTTTTTTCTCCATTCTCTTTTCTATATTTCAACAAAACAGAAAACTTACCATGTTTTCATAAATCAACTAGTTTCTTCCATCACTGCATTGAATGTTTGGGGGGGGTTGGGGTTTTTTTGTATGGTTGGGGGTTTTTTTTGTTTTTTTCATAATAAACCTGTCTTGCTTTTCAAGGCAAGAACTGATTCTGTAGAGCTTAATTTAAATAAACATACTAAAACCCTCTATGTCAGCTGAGAACCTGGCTGCATGTTTCTAAGCCAGGAGAGGAGAACATATTGTCCTTAAGGCTTAGCTCTAGAATACCATTTTA
Organism: Grallaria varia; assembly: GCA_013396735.1. NCBI lineage: Eukaryota > Metazoa > Chordata > Aves > Passeriformes > Formicariidae > Grallaria > Grallaria varia. Next base: position 11,228 of record VWZG01011389.1, read on the forward strand.
CACCTTCATTCTGCAAAACAGGATGTTTTCTCCTTCTGTGTCTTCTCCTTCTTCATTTTTTGCATGGTTATTTTGGTGTAACAAGTATATTTCAGTCTCACTGAATATGAACAGCAGTTTCTTAGGTATTCTGTAACCTCAGATCACCCTGATCATCTCACATCACTTAAGCAAACTGGAAATTTTGCTCTTTACACAAAAATACTAGGATTTGTCATTTTAAAGGCAGCTGCTGCATGACTTGGCTCTAATTTTTCTAAATTAAAATTAATTTCTAAATTAATGAAGACAGTTTAAAGTGCGTTTTTTTTCACACAAGTAGCACTTCTAATCAGCAGCCTGGATTACAATCCATAAAGTAAAGTTTTACTTACCTAATAAAGTTCATATTCCCCTTCATTGGCTCCATATTTGGTTGAGACTTTCTATAGAATTTTATGAAACTATTTTAGAGGTTTTATTGAAATAGTAGTATAATTCTGCTTCCTAAAGAAAACACAGAAGTGCTTTTAAATAATTCTGCATGTGTTAAATTCTAAAATGTAAAATTAATATTATACATATAATTTGAGGTGATAAACACACAACATGCATTAGTACTATTCATCCCCAG
>VWZG01011400.1:0-21656 GCA_013396735.1 Grallaria varia
CCCAGTAAAACCCAAAAACTTACCAGGAATCCTTACAAAAATAGAAGTGTTGATGGACATTTTCCAAATAGCATCCTGATATGAGGAAATTTTTTTTAAGATTTTTATCTTTAAACACTTTAAGGGAGCCAAATTTCTAAACAAAACAAAAACCCCATAACTTAGTAAATAAATAGGTGTTTTTCCAGTAATTTTAATTTTTTTTTCTTTTCCATTTTTTTTTTTTTCTTCTTTTCATTCTGTACAGATAACCCAAGTGGTCACACCCTGGAGGAAAAGATTATCTATGGAGTAGAGAATAGCAGCACTTTCCTTGAGTGCAGTCCAAAATCTCAGCGTGCCGTAGTCTACTGGCAATTCCAGAAGCAAAATGATGACCGCAAAGAAGAGGTACAGTAGAAAAAAAATAAAGAGGTGCAAGTATCTTTCTCTATAGACTTCAATCTGAGTACTTCTGAGAATGTTTTTGGTATAGCAAAATTTCTCTGGAATCTTATAATTTACATTGTTCTTCACCATATTCTCACTCTCATTACCACAAAATCCTCTAAGCTCTCAATAGGTTTTACAGATTGTTACAACAGAAAACATTCGTATCCCCTCCTTGCTCAGACTCCCTGCAATACACTCTTGTTTTGCATTAGAGATTGCAGAAATACAAAATGCTAGTATAGTGTCACCTAAAACATCATACAAGGATTATGTGAACTTAAATATCATAAAGACCTTAAAATTGCCTTTGAGAAGAAGTTTAGCTGCATTCATGTAATTATACTGCTTGACTGAAGCGTAGCCTGGCAGGAGCATCCTATGTGCTGCCTGCTCTAAGACTTTACTGGAGACACGACAGAGATGGAATCAAGAACTGAGAACTGTAGAGGACACAAGAGTATGAAAACCTGTACATTTTTTTCACCAAAAGCAATATTCATAGAGGCAAAAATACTGACCTTCCCTGTTTGCTTTACACTAAGCTGATACTTTATTTATCTCCTTCTCTTGTCATCAACATTCTTATATTATTAATCACCCAGGTTTTCAAGGCTTGTTACCATCAAGCTAGGTCACACATATCTTAAGAGAAAAATCTATTCTAGTAGCTAGGGAGGTCAAGCTAGGAAACAAAAACTTGGTTTTTGCATTGAAGTATTTTTAAATATATATATTTATTTAAAGCATGTTCTACCTAGTTTTTATTAGTGGCTTTAAATATTTTTGGTTTGTTTGCATAAGTAGTAAATTATTAAAGAATTATTCTTGATGAAGAGAACAGCCAGCAGGTTTCTGCCCTTTCTGTCCTGCAGCCACATGTGCATTCAGAGAATGAAGTTACGTGGCATGAATTAATTCAGAAAAATACAGTATTTTGAAAAGTTGCTTTTTGAATATTAAAATTTTGAGATTTAATCCTTGATTTTTTCTTTGTAAATTTTCCACTTATGCTGAGCCCAGATCTATACATAAGGGCTTTTGTAGTAAGGAACAATAGGAAGACAGAGAACCCTTCCTACAAATGGATCCAGGTTTGACTGTAAGATAATGATAAAGAAAAGTGTGACCTCAGTAATGCACCGTAAAGAATTTGTGCTAATTCTGCTGATTACAGGCTTGCATCTTCTGTAATCTTACCAGACAGTCCATCTGACAGAGTTGATGCAGACCTTTGCTCAGCAGCAGCAGTGACTAAAGAGTAAATTCTTAGTTCCCCAAGGTCTTTGCAGAACATCAGTTTTTCCAGAGTATTTGACACTTTCATGACTACAGATAACTGGGCAAAGGGGTTTCCTCTTTTGTGGTACTGGGAATTTTTGTCAGTTTTACTGGTTGAAAGGAGCAGTACTAAGGAGCTAGTATGGTTAGGGGATAATGTGGCACATATATGAAAGATAACTATTGAAATTACCACTTTTTCCCAATACAGATAAAAGTGGGTGATCACATGATCCGGACAGAGCAGGGCCTATTGCTACGAAGTCTTCACCGGAGAGACTCTGGTGTTTATTTTTGCCATGCTGTGGAGCATGGCTTCATGCAAACTTTGCTCAAAGTGACCCTTGAAGTAATTGATACTGACCACCTGGAAGAGCTGCTCCATAAAGAAGACGATGGTGATGCCTCCAAGATCAAGGATGCCACCAATAGCATGACTCCTAGTCAAAAGATCTGGTATAGAGACTTCATGCAGTTAATCAATCACCCCAATCTCAACACAATGGATGAGTTCTGTGAGCAGGTTTGGAAAAGAGACCGCAAACAGCGCCGGCAAAGGCCTGCCAATTCGCAGGTGAACACAAATAAGTGGAAGCACCTACAAGAGAATAAAAAAGGTAGGAACAGGAGGACCCATGAATTTGAGAGGGCACCACGGAGTGTCTGAGCTTCATTACCTCTAAGAACCTCATCCAAGTAGAAACTTGTATAGACAGATAACTGGAAAAAAATGCAATATTCATGAACTTTTTCATGGCATTATGTGGATGTTTACAAGAGTGGAAAGTTCAAACAATTTCCACTAGGTTTAAATAAAATCCATTTCTAACTTTCCTAGCAAGTCCTTCTTCTTTGCTCTGACTCTTAAGACCAGAAAGACCAGAGTTTCAAGGATGATAACTCACCTGGACCTAGCTTACTGCTCAAAAAGTTCTGCAAGTATTCAGCAGGCAAGTTTTGCTTTCTCTTTTGCCAGAGATATAAACAAAATGCTGTATTTCATGCTGTCATCTTACAGTCAAGGAAAACAACCCCCACTTTTCATCAGCAGCACTACCATTTCTAGACTTATCTATAAAACTGCATGAACTCATTAAGCTGATGAACATCTAAACACGTGATTGGACACAAGGATTTTGTTCTTGTTTTGTCTACCAGTTCTCCTGTTTATATGTGCTAGAAGAGGAAAAACAATACTGAATGAGATTGATTTGGAAATCTGAACAACATAAGCCATCCATCATCTGGAAGAAAAAAATTGTGGAGTACACTGGCCTACTACTGATGACTTCTTTCCGCTTTGATCTAAAGATGTATTTTATTAAAACCATAATTTAAATGTACCATGAAAAAATATGCAGCAAGCATTAGCTCCTTTCTAAAATAGATTAGGCTTTTTGTCTTAGAAATATTGTACTTTCTAATTATTGGTTTAGAGAGAAAAAAAAAAAAGACAACTTCCAATTATGAGCTGCTTTACTCTTTTGTTTGGGAAAACTTCCAGGGGAACTAGTCACACTGCAGTTAACCTCTTCCCCTCTCAGTAATCTATATGACATGTAACTTCAAAGCAATTTTAAAACTAAGCTATTTTAACATGAAAGTCACTGTTTAGCATGGAAGTATTTGCATTCTGTTCTTATAAGTATGGTATTTGAAATTATTCAATTTGTCTAATACCTTGCTATAGGTTCAACCAATGAAAAGGAGAGCATTTACTTTCAGTTGTATATTTTTTTAATTAAAAAAAAACACAAATAGCATTAAAATACCCTCTACTAATTACACTTTTGCTTTCTTGTTCGTATTTGTAAATGCTAATATTTAAATACTGTGGCTCATAAACTGTCATATATCCATGAGCAAGGCTCATATCCAGTTTAAGGAGTTGTGTTCCCAACTCTGTGGTAGAAATATGTCCACACTACTGATTCTCAGTGCTCCATTCTTTCTGTGGGCCAGATCACCCAAATACAAAGACCCAGCACTAGGCCACGTAAATAATAACATCAAAGCCCCATTTTAAGATCTGAGGGACAGTTTTCTCTGTGGGTGAAATCTGCTGCAGTAGTAAATTGGTGAAGTTCAGCTTAAGACTAGTTTATACTAGGAGATGATTTGGTCCTGCACTTCTGTCTTATTCTATATACAGGAGAGCAACAGGGTAAAACAGACAATGTACTTGCACCGTAAGTGTCAGTTTAGGGTTATAAGTAGTGGATTTATTCACCTCAGCACAGATGTGCCTTTGGTCCCCAGTTCTATGGTGTCCAGTTCTTTTGAGATCATCTTTCTCCAGCCTCCCATATTTTATCTTGGTAGAGTCGGTGAATGACATAAGTTCAAGTAATGTCATTGTGGGGAAAATTGCTAGAACAAAATCCTTAGTTTGCTAAAGGAGCTTTTATATAAAAGTGTGTCTGCACTGATGACTGATCTGTTTTGTTGTTATTCACACCAGGTTATTTAATTTATCCATTGCTACACTATCAGTCAGGCTTATCAGATATAACACAACTGCTGTGACAGCTTCTCTCACAGTATGCCCAAGTCTTCTTGCCACTCACTACTTCAAGTACCCTACTTAGAGAAGTTTTGAGTTCTTGCTCCCATAGCAATTGGATTTTCACTAACAGCCCAGTCACTTTAGTCCCCTTTGAATCCTTTGCAGGGGATGAACTGGCAAGATTTTTTNAGGACAAGGCTGTAGGGCCATGATTTAAGAAAGCACTTGGGAATTTAGTTTTAAAGCAACTTTAAGTCTCTATTTTGTTTAACCTGACTCTTGTGAACTTTAATACGTTGTAAAATTCCCATTTTTTCATGATGTGCTGAATAGGGATGGATTAAAACATATGTTCAGCTATGTGCTTTTCTGTACAGTAGTATTATTTTTTCAGCTCAGTTTATGATTAATTTCTGAGCATTGTTGTGAACGGAATTATTTAATTTTAATCACAGAACAGTCTTTAACCTTTTATGCAGGGCTATGCTGTACCATCGAATTACTACAATCCTCTTTCTTACAAAAGGAAACAGTTCTAAAATGAACCTCAGAGAATTCAGTGGGAAAAATAGAAATTGATTTCAATGGACCCTAAATTACTTTGTTTCCTTTTTACATATTAATGGAATTGCTATGTAACTTTTTTCTCTACCATGCTCATAGCAACTGGTTCTATAGCAACTTGCTGCAAAAAATCAAACCAAAGCCAACCTCCTTCACAATGCCTAAAGAAGAAACATATTTAATTAAGACAGAATTCTAAGGTATGTTTTTCTGTACTGAGAAAGATAATCTGCTGGAAGAAAATATGGAAATTGCAATGTTTTTACCATAATCTGGCAGTCTCATTGGACAATTGATATGATCAGATCTTAAAAACTTCAATCCTCACTAACATGAGTAGTCTTCTTTAAGATGTATTTCCTTATATAAAGAAGAGGTCAGAAGATCAAGCCAGCAGTGGAAATTTCTGATTTTCATGTTCATATTATGGTCAAATTATAACAATATTTAATACTGATGAGAACTTTTTTTCAAAAAACATAGGCCTTGTTGAATTCATGTATAGAAAGATGCCCTGCAGCTTCAGTAAGATTCATATGCCCATTTGTGTAATTATTATTTAAAGCACCATAAAGTTTGAAAGCGAATATTAAAACAGTATTTCTGTAAATTGTCAATAAAACCCTCTAAACCTCTAGTTACAGACTAGAAAAAGTAAGTAAAAAGTTGTGTTGAAGCTGGAGAGAAATAAAGGATTTCATTTATAACCAGAAAGATCAATTTTGTTTTGTTGTAAGATATCCATCTGCAAGGAACAAAAATACACTGAATCTTATTCTTACTCATCTACTCTTTGCACTTGCACGGATCACTGAAATGGAATTTTTTTTAAATGGCTCCAAAAAACTGTATGGTTATGTTAAACTATAACATCAAACTGAGAAAATGTGCATCTTTGCAGAACAAACTTAAACCTTCATGACCCAATAAAGTCACTATGTAAAAAAAATAAAATTAAATTAAATGCATGTGAATGCGCATTTACTGTTCCTTTTTATGTATTATTTAGTGAATATCAATTGTATGTGTTTAATAGTTCAGGTTTTGCTACCTACACATTAGTCAAAAGAGATGTAAATATTTTTGACTAGATAAGGAGGTACAGTGTAAAGTACTGTTATCTAGAGGTACTCCATTTCAGTGTGTTCAGCAAAATACTAAAATGCAAGATTTTGCCACGCAGGTGATAAGGTGGTTTATTTGCTATATCAGTGTCTAAGTTATGCGCATATTCGTTAAACGCATTCCTCACTGGGTAGTAAATAACTACTTCTGTGTTTATCACTTCAATTCATATGGGAACTAGAAAACTGGAGAGAAAGAAAAATGTAATGAAACTGCTGCTGTAAATTATTTCTTTTAGCATGTATTCAGTTGTTAAATAAACATTTCTTCCAAATATTTGAAGTTTGCTGTCTTGACTGTTTACACGGAAATGTGCCCTGTAACCTTCATGAGCATATGGAGTGCATTGTTGCCAATATAATGCTATCAGTGTATGTGAGCTCTGTTTATTAGGCCAGAAGGGTTGCTATTTTTATTAATGGTGGGCTTCATTTCTTTTTTGAAGGCTACGAACTAATTACGCCGGAAATGAAAGGTATGAACTTATCTCCAGCCTATCTTTTGGCGCAACTGCTGGGCTTGTGCAGATGAAGCCACACATGTGCACGGCCTCCACTCTGCCCGTGAACCAAACTGTAAATCAGCCTGGAAGCCGCGTGAATGTGAGTGAGCTGCTGTACTTGATGACATTTCATTCTGTGCAATGCTAATGGCTTAGGACAGCTATGCAGCTTCCTTTTGGAAACTGGCTCGCACAGACAGCAAGTAGAATAAATCATGTTCTGTATGTTACCAGCATACCCTTGTATCCTTAGGTAAACTTAGCAGCTGTTTGGAAGTGCTTAGGGGGCTCTATCTAAAAATAATATGCCAAGGCACTAAGCGTTGTGCAAACAGCTAATAAGACAAATGCTGTCCTGGAAAGCACAGAGTTTAAATACACCAGAGAAGAAGTGGAGAAAAGAAAGTATCGTTATTTCCATTTGGCAAATACAGAACTGGAGAAACAACCAGCAGTACTTAGTCGTCACTAATCCGCTCAGCTTCAGCCGTGTTCCTTCCTGTAAAGCAAGAATACAGGAGTTCAGTTCAAAAGGATGTTGGAAGGATATTTTATGGTTACTACTGTCTTCTGAAAATGAAAATAAGCCCGCAGCAGCAGCCAAGCAACTCAAGGGGTTACAAATGATGCCTGCAAAGACATCAAGGACAAAATGAATATGGCAAGCCATCAATCTGCTGGCTGCAAAAACAGTAATTTTGTTTTTCTGTGTCCAGTGCATGGATTATAAATACTCACAGAGGAAGACCCTTGTTTCTGGATGCAGCCACGCTGTGTCCTTTGCTGGAATTCCCCGCAGATAGTTAAACTGAGTGTCCTCTGTTACTACTCTGTACATTGCCAGGAGTGCACAATGCCTAGGGACAACCTTCATTGACACCGAGTGGGAAGAAAGAAGAAACATTTGGAATTTAATGCCTATCTGTTCTTACATATATGTGCATAGATAGATATACACATACATATAAAGAGCCAATTTTCACTGAGGTAAAATCCTCTTTTCTCTGCAGTATTTGAGGCTCTATATGTAATTCTAGTGCATCTCAATACATTTGGCGGCTTCAGCTGTAAATTGTTATAAATGTTTCCTCTGTAAAGACTGAAACACACTATTATGTTTCCTTACAGGTCATATTTACTGAACTCCCCATCAACCATCCATTTAATAGGAGGCAAAGTTATGATCTCTTTAGCAAAGCATAAAACAAAAGGACTATTCTTCCTAGAATGATGAGTAACAGGATACAAGTGGATCAGAGTATTAGTGACCAGGCCAGCTTCTTTGCTCCCTATAAATACTCACATGAAAGGTCGGAGGAGGTTCATAGAAAAACTGGAAACTGTGGAGAACAGGCCTTATTTGGGACCTTTTTGTCCTAGAATTTATCAAAGTTTGACATTTTGGAGAACTTCAGGATGATCTGAACTAAATCCCAAAGCTCTAGTGAAGCAATATCCAAACTGAAAAAGTTTCACTTAGGTTAGGAAAGCAAACTCCCTTTATCTCTTGGCAGTTTTTCACCCCTTCAGGAAATGAGTTTCCTCTTGCCTCAACCAAGAAAGGTCATTTTATAGTTTCTACAGTCCTTGTTGAAGGCAAATATCTTCACACATGGGGAACCCCATTTGTGATGACCAGCCTTCCCTGAGCTGCTTTGGATCCAGGCACTCCAGTTAAACCAGCATGCAGTCGACTCTTGCCACATCTGATACTACTAGACCTAAAAATGCTCTATTCTCATCCACAGGTATAAAATCAGGCTTTGGTGGGCAGTAAAAAACATCTCTTCATTGAACTATGGGGTATAATGCAAGAAGATGTCAGTCAGGGAGTCACGAGGGATGCCAAATTCCTGGGCTGGGGGTGGTGAGGTGTCCCTGGGGTGTCAGGGCAGGACCTGACAGCCAGAGCCTGTCCCCGACACCCAGCACAGGGCATGCCAGGGAGCAGTGGGGGCAGCTCCAGTTCCCAGACTTCAGGCACATCCTGGTGATGGGGACTGAGGTTCAGCCCATGGTTGGACCTGGCCTGGCATGGCCCACGGGCAAGGTGGTGTGGGACAGGAGATGGCATCCTGCAGCCTCTCTGGGGCAGGCACTAGGGGCACTGGGTTCCTGAGTGCAGTCAGGTGAGCTGGAGCCTGGTGTTTGCAGCTAAGGAGGCTCAAACCATCCTTCATGCATTGCTTCCTGTCACCTGAAGTCATTTATCTTCTAGGTTTAGAGTCAGTTCTGCAGCTTCTGAAAGCCTATGATAAACCAACAGTACCTTAGGAGCACAACTCAGTTCCAGTTTGATTGACACCGTTTAGTTGATGCCGAAAAAAAGAGGTAAAAGGTACACCCAAACAGTTACTCAGAATTAGTGTGCACAGGATTATAACACCTTTCTTTGAGCAGAGAAGCCCTCAAGAGGATAAAGATCTGAGTCTCCTCTCCATATGTGAGCCTGCCACGTCTGTCTGTGCATGACCACGTACCACCGAGGTGTGTCTGAGGCACTTGGAATGGATTTTGAAGGATAAATCTAATTCCATTAACAGGTCCAGTACTTTTCCAGGCCATTCTGCCTTACAGCCTGGTGTAAATTAAATCTGATAGTCTGTCCTGGGATTAAAACTCCTCTTTGCACCTCTCGACATGGGGTAACCCTGCAGCCTGTATTACTTTCATGTTTTATCCAAATATATTATATTCATCCCTCTGTGAGTTTCATGGTCATCTTTTCTTGTAAGTGTGTTAACATGAATTATGATTGTTTATGCAGAGGCAAATGGAAATGCACATTTCTGCATGGAAAAAGGATAAAGAGACTATGGTAATTCTGTTAGATCTAGTACATCAAGTAAATATCCAATATGAGTTAAGCTTCTCATTTTTTGCTATAGCTGGGGGCAGGACAGGAAGAGAACAAACAAAAGAAGCACAGACATTTCAGCTATGTTTTGCAATGACCAGTGCCTTAAGCCCTTTAGTTTTCACGTCATTTTTTTTCTGGCTTTGTAGCACTACATAGAAAAAAATGCATTCCTGCAAACCCTGCTTTCACTGAACAATACCACATTGAATAGTTCCATAAACTAGAACAAACAGACAGACTGTGCCAGTTCCTCTGAAGAAGGCTTAACTTTCCTCTTCTGTTTGTTATTTTATTATTGTAGTAGGGCCACTGCTGCTCTTTTCGTTAAGGTTTTGTCAGCACTTTTATTCTAAGGCCCTATTTTAGGGCTTTGTAATTTTGTCTAAGGTGTTCCATTATCAGGTTAAAGATTTTAAATATCAGCTTTTAATTGACAGATCATTTTAAAGTACCTAACGGAAAATTGCTAAAATGTGATCAAAATTCCATTTTGAAAACAGACCAAAAAAGATTACAACTTTAGCATTGTCAGGTGGTTGTTTCAGTGACTGCACTGCAAAAAATAATGAGCAGAACAAAGTTCAGTAAGCATAAGAAAAAGCTTCCTACCTCACTGGACTTTGTGTTTGTTTTTGAAACATCTGTGTATTTATCAAAGGTCCTGAATGAGACATCAGCTTAAGCACATTCTTGTATAATTATTCATGATTTAGTTACATATTGTTGTTCCTGAGGCAGGTCCTGGAGCGGAATGTTTCCTTGCTTCATGCCTATGTTTCTTTGTTTAAGCTGATTTTTAATTGCTGCTGTATGTGAAGATAATGGAGGCTCAACTCTTGCCCCAGTTTATCAGCTGTCTGATGTCCAGTTCAGAACCTCCCCCCCCCCCCCCCCCCCCCCCCCCCCCCCCCCCNNNNCCCCCCCGCCGTGCTATTGTGCATGCTAGATAGTCAAGGAGAGGTGATCTTTTTGTTCTGTGGTATTTGAAATTTAAAGGATGGAACTTATCTAGATCTGTTACAGCACTGTGGAATTTTTCTCTGTATTTCCCTTTATTAACAAAATATGTGCACACACCACCCTTACAAACATGCCAATGCTTCTGAAGATCAACAAATTGTATTTTTTGTCTTTAATGCTAACCAGTATACTTAGGTACATCCTCACCCAAATAAATAAAGCCCTGTGCGCCACCACTGGTTTTGTTGACTGGAATCTATCAAACAGTCAGGGCACTGAAAGGTATGAATTTCAATCCTCATGCTATTCACTATGGCTCAAAATGTTACTTATGAAGGCTAAACAGTTCAATGGCTGTATAAAGTAATGGAATATAACAGGACTTCAAACTATGATAAATGTTTCACATATTGTACATCTCTGTGATCTTCACTAGCTAGAGGGGGAGAAATGGCTGAATGTAGAAAAATTAAACTATTTATTGTTAAGTCCACTGTTGCATGTCAAAATAGCAGACATAATGCAGCTGAAAAAATCTTTGGACACCAAGTGGAACGCAGGCATGCTCAGCATATAATGGTTCTTTGTCTCCTAGAAATTCTCCTGTTTGGCATTCCCTGTGCTTCGACAATGTGTTGGCAATCGTACATACTGTTGTCTGACAGGAAAGCATTTCTGCAAATATTTTGAATTGTTGTTAATGCTAAGTCCTCTTTTGTAACTCTTGCATCTGGAAGAAGCTGAAACCTTAAGTTAAGGCTCGAGGGATACTTCCAGGCATGGTGCCCTCGCAAATTATAGTTTACATTTAATCTCTGTGTAAATCATGGCAAATCTTTCTAGGATCACTAAAAACGTTAAAGGTGGACTGTGAGCAGAAATGAAGAATACCACAGCATAATATCTGGATGCTTTTGATTGAGAAAAAAAAAAAAAAAAGAAAAAATATCATTTTAATATTAATAGGAAGCAAGACAACAAAATACAGTCTCTGTTCAAGTCTCACTGTCTTCTATAATTTTATTTTTAAAGCTAAACACATTATTTTCCATTTTGTCACAAGCATGAATGTTACTTCTATTACAGGCATTGAAGACTTGAGTTCCTTGCAAGCAAGTTAAAAATGAGCACCACACAAAACAAACACTTATCAAGTCCGTAAAATGGACTGTATAACTGCTAACCTTGGCTCTTAGACTAGTTGGGTCAGTTAGATTTCTATGGTAGAACCAGCACAAATATCACAAAGAACTAATGTGACCTATTCAGCAAAACTTGTTCACTTTCTTAAGGCAAGGCAGTGTACTACTATTTCCCCCTTAAACTGCCTTCCCAAAGTGGAACTTAGTTTAAGAGTGCATTCCTGATGCTTTATTCCAATGACTCCTGGCAGGTGGATGATCCTGAATGAAATCTGCCATATTTTATCTCTCTCACTCCTTCGAGCTAGCATTTTACCTCAACACCAGAGATCTCCTACAGGATTTATCCTAAGTATTAGAACTACAATGCTAAAAGAATTGAAATTATGCAATATTTATATTAATAAATATAAGAAGTGGTTGCAATTACTGGTGACCTCTAAAGACCTAGTTTTGTATCTGAAGGATAAAGGAGTACATGCACGTGCACTGAGCTCTACTAGTTCATTCGAATATTATAAGCGTAATGAACTGCTAAAAGTCAGGAAAGTTCTTGGAAAGGAGTGAAATCTGCTTCCATCCCAGCTCTTGGTATTTCCACCATTATCCTTAATGGAAGGGGATCAAGACAGGATTTGTATTTCCTGCCATGAGTCACTAAAAGCAATGGCTTGAGGCATTCAGGCTGTATGGAAACCTGTTTTGGTAGCGACTGAAAAGAAGTGGGTGCAGAAACAGCATTTCTTTTCTAGTATCATCAAGCTGCTATAGATAGGAAAACTTTTAGCCCTGATTTTGCATTTGATTTTTAGATACAAAGGCTTACAAATGTTAATTTTATCTCCCTGTATATTTTACATAAAAGTTTACATTTCTTTTCTCACTCTGGAATTATGTGTCAGTCTGTGGTGTCTTGGAAAGGTGACTGACAACACTTTCAACACCAAACAATGACTTCCCAGATCTGTGCATAAGATCTTGATATTTGAAATAGACTTGCATAGGAAAACTAACTAGAACTGTCAGTTTTTCATATAAACACCTCCAGGGAATATAAGCTTCTACTATTACCAAGAAGGATATTTTCACATCATAAAAAGAGCTCAGCCTGAATTTTAAGCCAACTGTTTCAAGTCTGGGTTTTCTTTTTTCAGCATCTTTCCTGAAATGATACTTTATAAGAATGGATTAATATAGAAACTACAACACTGGTCTAAAAAATCAATGGGTGTCATTCAAATCCATATTTCACGAAAGAAGTGTAAGCTGCCTCAGAGGAAGGTGTAAACTGTTCTTCAATCAGCAGTAACAAAATAACCTGCTCACAGGGGAACTTTGTTTCTAGTGCTCTACTTAGAGGATACCTTATGATTTAAGTATTCAAAGACAGTTTTCTCTCTTCATTCTTGAGGAATATGGAAATGCAGGTTAGTTGGCTGCATTCGGGGCTGTTCATTAAATTAGAGTTAGGCATAATCATGATAGATCTGTGAGAGGCTGAAATAAATCTTAAACACATTTATTAGCTTGCAGGTTACTACCAAGGTATTGTAAACCAAAGTTTCCTTATGCTGGACTGGATATCCTTCTGGAAAACATGGTAAATTTCTGTATTATTTTTATGAAGTATGCATGCCTTTATTTATCTTCTTCATCAGATAAATGGTGGTTAAGATTGTATATTAGGCGAAATATCTCCACGGAATGGGTTGTCAAGCATCAGAACAGGCTTCACAGGGAAGTGGTGAGTCACCACCCCTGGAGGTATTTAAAAGACCTGTAGATGTGGTGACTAGGGACACGGTTTAGTGGTGGACTTGGCAGGGTTTGGTTTACACTTGGACTTGACAATATTACAGGCCTTTTCCAACCTAAATTATCCTATGATTCTATGAATTCGAAATTGTTATACTTTTCTGTCAGGGCCCAAATTTTCTGATCCATGTTTTTGCCTGTTTTCATTTGCTGTTTTGCTCTTGCACAGTTCCTGTTTACAAATAAGAAGTAGATTTCCCCAAATATGATGTGGAAGAGTGAGTACTCTTTTGCTATGTGTATCTGAGACAGCATCGGTAAATAACACTACCATCATGAGAATGCTTATTTTCTTATGAAACTGTAATTTTGCAGATCCAGGAATTGGATTAACTTCTGATAGTAACTAAGATAGGAACTTTTTTTAACTAAATCAAATTTGAGACTTCTTAAGAGTTTTTAATTGGCCCTTGAAGGGCAGGTTTAATAGCCTTTTAAGGAGATCTGTGTGCCAGATCAGACAAGAAGTCTGTCTTGCCCAACTACCTGTCTGAAACACCAGTCAATGTGCACTTAAGACTATAACAAAACAAAACAAAACCAAAACCAAAATCAAATATAGTGATAATTCCCCAGAAAAATCTCCTAGCTTTCAGCCATGTGTAGCCCAGGAGCCTTGGTAGTTTCTATGCACCTCTCTCAATGCAATCCTCTGTTCCACAAACCAGTCCAAACTCCTTTAAATTCATAAAAAATTCACCATCTGCAATAACTTTTTTGTAAGTGGCTGTACCTCTTTAACATACCTTGTAAAGGATGATACATTATTTGCATTTTCTGAACTTGATATCTGATAAATTCTTATAACGGCAGCCCTTTAGTTTTACTGGGGCAGTCCAAATCAGACTATAGTCACTGTTTGTTTGCTTCTTTTAAATAATTACAAAAGAAGATTCACTCAGGCATTCACACACACACAGTCGTTCCAAAATCTAATTTTTTCTGAAGTTTACTAATGGCATTCTGTCTGTATGATATTCTCTATGTATTTCTGCTTAGGTTAAATGATGTTTTGGTTCTTGTTTTAACATTAGTAACATCTGCTGTAGTTTAACAACTATTCTGCTTCAAACTGACTAATCTGATTCTTTAATATAAGACCCTAAGGTGCACTCTGTGTCTTCATATTAAGAAATATTTTGCAAGTAAACAGATAAATATCAGATATTAAAAAGTCAGTTGTGCCTTGAGAGGTATTTAAAAGTACTATGTAGCATTCAGTGCTAGTTTTTATTTACTGGTGTATATTTTAAGGTAATAAAAAGATTTATGAATTACAATGTTTAATCATACAATACAGAAATAAGAAGATAACCTGTATCAAAAGTGTGATTACGGCCTAACACAAGAAAGAGCAGGTCAATACAATAGTCAGCTGTGAAGAAGCAGCAGACAATACTGAGATACTACTGATTAGTCTAATAAGCAATTGCTTCAGTACGACAGCTAGCCAGCTATTGCTGAGCATTGTATTATGAAATGAGAAAAATGCCAAAGAGATTTTCACTGAAGACTCTGAGAAAACCAATTGCACAGCTGAAATTTCGTAGAACAATGCAAAAAATAGGATTATACTTCTTTTATCATTATCCATTTTATTTTTATAAGCATGATGGGAAACCAATTATGATGACAGCTGTGATAAGTCTTCTTTAAAAATTGTACTGATTATGCCTTGTTTCAGGTTACCCATATGAGAAATAACTAGAAAGAAAAATAAACCTGATTCTACATGTACAGTGCAGTGTAGTGTCTTCCTAATTCACTCTAACAGCTCTTTAAAAACAACTGAATTCAATGAATAGTCAAATTAAACTATATTTATAAGTAAAAACTTTTTTTCTAGAAATATCATTTAAATCCATAAAAGAATTAGGATTGTTTTATGTTGTTTATTATATCAATTGCTCTTCCTACAAAAGTAACTTTCAAAATACCTTCAGGGTTTCATTGTTTTGTGTATGAACTTCTGTGTCTTCCATGATGGAGATGAAGGTTGCAGTGGATGTCAGTGTATATATGTGAACATTTAGCACATTGCCCACAGTCAGAATTCAGGATTGGAGTGAAATAACAGATGACTGAAAGAGGAAAGACGTCTGTATATATTTGAAACCACAGTGATTATTTATCTTGGCGTTTGTTCATTACTAGTAGATTAAAAGTACCTCTTCCATAAAAAGTCAAATAATTTTTTAAACTAAATTGAAGGATTATTTATTAGATCCTTATCAAACATTAACCTTTGAAATGTAATATAGAGACAACCAAAGTGCCTTCAGTATTTTATTAAAAAGCATGAATATTTTTCTTAATCTTCTTTTATGAATGGTCTTTCATTTCATGGGCTCATTTTAATATTACCAGAAAAGGCACAGCTCTTTGTAGGGAAAGAATAATCAACTGAAAAATCACTTCTTAAAAAACTTGGATTTCTCCTAGAAATCTCTTGATAAGAATTATTTTCCTCAAAGAGTTTGTGGCTTATGGTTATCACATCTTGACAGGGTTAACAAAGCTGAATTTTTATTAATTATAAACAATCACTGCAAACTTTTCAGACATGTAATCAGAATGTGACTGGATCCATAAAGGCACTTAGATTTCCTATTTTGTCATGTCTTCGTTAACAGATTTCTTTCTTCCTCACGACACGTGTAGGAAATAGTGCTCTGGTTGCTCTGCAGCTGAGAACTCAGGCCAAGCATAAACAGAGTGCTGGGTAACATTGCCTGAGTGCCTCAATCAGAAAATGAATCCAGCTTTTCCAAGTCTGAAACCACAAGACTATCCGCCCTTCCTAAATAAATGGGCTTGCAACATGCATTTCCACATGCTTTGTGTTTGCACTACCCCAGAATCATTCACAAAATAACCTAATCATCTATAAAATAACCTAAATTCCTTACCACAATTTCTGTTTGATATGAAACTAACTGCTTTTTTTTGTTGCTGTTGTTGTATATAATATAGCCTTTCAATTTATTTTTTTTTTATATTCTCACTCATTTTAAAACATATCTTGTTTCATAGCAGAGATTATATGTGGTATGCTTCAAGCCAGCTCTGTTTAAACTACACAGTATCTTTCAAACATATGAAATATATTTGATCAACTATCTGGGAAATATGATTTTTCCATATGGCCTAGTTTTCACATAAGGGAGTTTAGTGTTTCTATGGAGAACATAATATGCTCAGACAATTATAATAGGTAAAGAGTTGCAAACCTCAGAGTGGGAGAAGCAGGTGTCCAGCTGGATTTTCACATAGGAAGGTCCTGAGGGTCACTGATGGTGATGAGGTCTCAGAGATTCCCAAATCCTCATAAAGCTATTTCTTCCTTTCCCAGTACACTAATCTCTTATTGCTCTTGATAATCCTTTGACTCAGGAATCAAGGCCTGGGTTTTTTTCCCTTTTTGTTTGTCAGAAACAGACCAAACAAGAACAATTTTCTGATTTACCATTTATTAGGGTAGAACGAGAGCATTCCCAAAGGTCACCACCCAGAAGAATATTCATTCATTGATGCATCAATATTTGCCTTCCTGCTGTCAGACTAGAATCTCCAGAGAATGAAAACATAATGGTAGTAACATTTACAGCCAGGTATGACTTTCCCCACTGCCCTAAAATGGAAGCACAGACAATTTGATACCCTTGTCCTGCAGAGAACAGTGATGTCAGCCCATTATAAAGGGACTTGATGGTCACTTCCTTCTGCTTTCCATTTCCCTCACAGAGATGGCTTCCATCCAGATGAGTTGGTTGATCTTTGTCAGTTGTGTTTTATTCTCTCTTACCTTTCTTTCTGTTTGTGTGATTCAGCTTTGGATATGATTCACAAGAAGGTTTTACTTGGCGTTTTCCTCCACCTCTTTATAAATTATCCTTCACTGCCTGATGTCCTCAGCTACCTTCAACTCAGGATTGTTCCTACAACAGAGAAAGCAACCACTGCAGGGAACTCTCTGAGGCAAAAGAACCTAGAAACAATATAACCTTGTTTGATCATTTTATTACTGTTATTTCTCATTCTCAGTGCAGCAGACTTGGAACAACTTGTGAAGAGTAAAGAACACTAAAGTTCCTACGTTAATTGAGCATTGTAAATATTACTAATTTTTTGGGTTCGCAGAAGTAATATATTAAGAACACTATACAGATGCACAACAGCTTTCAGATAGCCCCCTCAGTCAGCAGCATAGCCATTTGGCAGGCTTTGATGTTTTCAGATTTAGCCTTCGGTAAATCTGCATCTGGTTTTTCCCAGTAAAAATCGGCTGAGAGGAGAAACAGTGAATATATTTTGTCACATATAATCAGAAAGCCCACATCCTTTCAGAAGTATTGGCCTTTGAAAGGAAGATGAGCAGAGAACTCACATCTCAAATCAATTGGGATGTGAGAAATCACAGACAGGGACACTGTTGGAGAAGAGGGAGCAGATCCAGGATATAAGAAACAGAATGATCCTGTGGTATCTCATGCATGCGATTCACACTGTGTCTGTTGTTAAGTTCTGCTGTTAAGCAACTCTAAAGGGTCATGAATGAAAGTACAGCATCAGGTTCAAATATACCTTCAACCTCAAATCAGAAGAGAGCTGAAGTGGAACAGATTGGCCACCAGATCCCTGTAATGGAGAAAGCTGAGCTGATGAGGGTCTTTGTTTTGTGATGGAAGGACTCAAGGAAGATGTGCAAGAAGGTATTTTCTGTTTCAGAACAGTTATTAATTTCCACATTTTCTTAAGGGTAAGTACAGTAACTGACTTCCACTTATTATAACAATAAATTACAAGTAAATTAGTTCATTTAGTTAAACAGAGTAAACAATCACAAATTCTACCACATAAAGACCAGAGGTACATGCCTTTGCCCATAAGAATGGCACATTAATGACACTCTATGTTCTTGACACTGGTTTTCTTAAGTTTGTGAGAAAGAATCAGTGAAAAATCAAGGAATTAGAACAGAAAAAGTAAAAGAAGGGAAATAATTTAAAAAATAAATACTCAGAATGTGACTCAGAGAAATCTTACAAGAAACACTAAATGTTTTCAGTGCTAATTGTGTTGTTGTTTCTTATTATTCGATTCCTGTTGTGAAAAACAAAATTTTTGAGCATTCTTTGTAAATAACAGTTGCATTTGAAGAGAAAAAGAAAAGAAAAAAATAAGAAAAGGAAAGAAAAAGAAAAAAAATTAAGAAAAGTGTATCAGTATCATTCTATCTCCTTCAGACTTTTCCTCCAAACAAAAAACCGCCACGGATTTTGTTAAATACTTGAAACAAAGAAGTGATTTTGTCGCTATTGGTCACTGTGCTTGCTATTGCTACTTGAACAGAACACACAGAACATGCTCGTTGTACTAGTGCTGGAGGACCCTGGAGGCGTTTGGCACAACATGATACCTTGTACATACCTGGCTCTATTCTCCACCCAGTGCAGGCACAGACAAATTATGTACTGGGAACAGCATCTTCCTTCCCCCAGTCTGTTACAGTAAGGATGGAGAGCACTTGTTGACATGGGCCAAAAGTCTAAGAGAGAATGTGTTAACAATTAGACATTGTGGAGAACTGCGAGACAGGCCCTGAACCCAAATCCTGGCTCTTATTCACTTACTGACACTGGCCAGCAAAAAATCAGCTAAGTCACTGCCAGTTTATTTTTGAGTTGATGGTTCACGTCATTCAAGAGAGATGGAGGCCTGAGGTCTGATCTTGACTTGGTGACGACTCTGGTAGCCCAGACTGAGAGGCCCGGCCTATGTCAAAAAAAGAAAACTAAAGGCTTAACCTTGATGCAAGTGGTTAGTTGCCTTCAGAGGTCCCAGGCACTACAGAGCTCAAAGCTTTAATAAGTATCGCTTACCAAAATGGAAATTTTATATTCTGCTGGATAGTCATTTTATTGTAAACACATGTAAACCAAAGGTCATACCTACTACTACTAAAATCTGTTTTATAATTTTTTTTTCATCAGTTATGTGTCCTTTATAGTCAACATCAACATCCTAAAGGGGTATGTTATTTACTGAAGACTTAAAGAGCATTTTAACCGGTTTTTTTAACTAGATGAAAAAATTTTCCCCTGCCAAACCTTCTGTTTTTCTGTAGCTTGACCCAGCTGCTCTTTACAGCAATCTAGAATACTAAAGGTGGAAAGAGAGTTTTGTTGTTATTTCCATAAGAATTTATCACCTATCCTGCTTATAAATAGAAGTTTTACTACAAGGCAATGACACATAAGATCTGATGAGATTTTTTTTAGCCTTAGGCAGTCTGCAGGGTGGATGATAGATTTGCCTCTTCAGATACAGTGTCAATGAATTCTATGAACAAAGTTGCTAAGGTTATGGACATCTTTCACCAGGCACGACAGGAAGGAGCCTAAAACAGTGACAGTGACTCAGATTTCCTTTAACATTCTTGTACACCTTACTTTGTGGTGTGCTGAATACTTGGAAAGAAGCTGATATGTGTTTTGGCCATGTCTCAGTGGATAGTTGTTGCTGTCTGGGGTTGTATTTCAGATGTGGTAACTGCTCTTTAAGAAGTGTATTTTTGTACTCACTAATGCAGAGTTAGGCTCCAGGGTGGTTTGTGTTCAGATTGCGTTGATAAAGTGAGAGAGGGTTGCTTGCTCTCGGCCTCAGCTGTGCTAAAGCATTGTAGTAACTTGTGGAGGATTTTATCTTCATCTGATTGTGTTTTCTACTGAGGCTCCCTCTGGATCAACAGCAGTGATAGCTGCATATTCTACAGGCAAATCCAAAGCTCTCAAGAGGCAGCCACCTGGCCAGGCTTGAAGTTTTGAACACTTTACATCTGCAGCACAGTACAACGTTTTACCATGTGCAAAACAAATGTACAGGAACAGAAAACCAGTAAGTATCATGGAAATATGCAGTATGATTTAGACAGAAACATTCAGATCTTGACATCTTCATAAAATATGTGGAAAAGGAAATAATCCTCACACTGTGGCTTTAGACATCCAATTTAGGTGACTAAACAATACCCTAGGCACTCTCTTCCACTCAGCAGAGCTCCCGGTCACCAGTTCAGTGCTTCAAGCACCTCATCTGCATAGTTCAGCTGAAATGGTGTGAATTCTTTACATTGTCTCAGGCCTTCCCCCTGAATGAGAACTATGAGATATGGGATATTGGATACTTTTAATATTGCAGTATCACCTTCCCTGTAATAGATATTTCATTTTGTAGACCCAATGAGGGAGGAACATGCTTGTGTAGAGCACACACATTATTTTGTGGAAAAGTTATTTTGCTAAGAGCTATGCTTCTGTGACAGAGGTTTGCCATAAAGTGGAAGAAGTATACATGCAGTATTTTCTCACGTAGACTAAGGCTTGGATACTTGCATGTCAAATCATTCTTTGATGCAGATTCTCCTTTACTTGAAACAGTAGACAATTATGTTTTTGGAGCCAGACTTTTTCAGAGGTTCATAAAAAAAAGCAGGGACAGGTTTGCTTGGGGTTTTGCAGGAGCTTGCCCTTTTTGTGTGTACTGGCCTTGTTATTTGAGTATCAGCTCTGCAACTGCCACCAGTACCAAAACATCTAATGAATTTCCTCTACATGCCACATGCAAACAAAGGTGGGTCAAGAGCTCATTCACATGCAGATTACTAATTTGTTTTTTTTTTCTCAGTGGGAAATGGATGGGAAGGCAAGGCAGCAGTCTCCTTACTAATCCTCAGTGATTAAGCAGTGGTCTTGCTCACTTCTTAAAAAGTTCTTCTGTTAAGCTTTAAACAGCAATGCCAGGTCCCACAGCAACACGCAGAAATCTTTACTGACCGTGGATTTGCTCTAATAGTTCACAGACATAGGAAGGTTTTGGAACAGGCTCTACTTCCTTGGGGCTGAAATGCCAAGCGCCGAAAGGTCAGCAGACAGCAGCCTGGTCAATCACAGTGACAATATTGCTGCCTACGGGGTGACAGACACAACAGGGAAAGCTTCTGTGCCAGCTGGAAGAAGCAGGTCATGGAGGGGGATTGTCTTGGTCTTTGTCAGGGTCATAGCAGGGGAAGGCAAATCGGGAGGGGTAACTGAGTCCACCATGTGTCCAAGGCAGCAGAGATGAGATTTCTTCAGCTATAATCCTACTGACATGCTGAGAACTGTAGCAAGATCACACATTACTGGGGCACCTGTATTCTACAAAGTTTTGCATTTGTAGTATGTTAATTTACATACTCTGACCTACCCTTTGCCTCCATTTATCCACCTGGAGAAAATCATCTCACAGGAGCATGAACAAATATAACTATTGTAGAAGCAGTGGACTATTATTGTTTCGAAACCTGTATTTCTGGTGCGAAAGATTCAGTATTAAACTTAGTAAGGTAAAATTCCACATTGATGTCAGCAGGTTTGTGGCTAAGATAGCAATAGGATACGTGCCATCTTGGCAAAACTCCCCCCCCCCCCT
>VWZG01011405.1:6652-52027 GCA_013396735.1 Grallaria varia
AAAAAGCAGAGAACTCTTAATCCCTTATTCATTTACCTTCAGCATGATGATCTAGAGCTAACTGTTGCTACCAGTCTCTGTGCCAGAACAATCTCCCATAATTCCTGCCTGAAAGACTAAAGCAAAGGTGTGATTTATAACAAAGGGTTGCTCTGTATTCACCCTTGGCTTCTTGCCAAATAGAAGTAGAAGCTTCTGAAGAAAAAGAGTAGCTTATGGGAAGTAAACTGTATGTTCTGTAAGTGACGACCAAGATCCTGTTGTTCCAGCTACGTATAACTCTTCTGCTTAGTTGTTATAGACAAAATGATTCACTGAGTATATGCTTTGCAGAGTTATGCTAAATGATTACCATTATTTTACAATCAAGGACCATGACGACAATGTCTAACAGGTTCTGGAGGAAACATTCATAAAAGGGAGCATGTATGACTGTGTGGAATTGCTTGGACCAAAAGAAATGTTTTAGGAAAGGTGTTGTTTTTTAGAGTGTGTTGCTGAGATAATGCTTACTACAGTACAGAGCAGAGGAGATCTGGGGCCTGGAGGCACCTGGTGGAAAAACACTGGTTTCCTAACCTTTGATTGAAAATCTTCCTTCTTTAATGATGTGTACCTTCTGTTCTGGCATTTGGGATTTTTTTTTTTCTTTCTTTCTACAAAAGCGCTGCATCAATGGTGGTTTTGAGTGCTTTTGCTCTCCGCAAGGGTGAGCAGGAAAATGTTATTGAAGCCACCTTCTTTTTATTTTTTTGGGAGACCAGAATCATTAGCCAAATTCTGTGTAGAGATATCCAGAAGGAGTTTCTAGATACTCTGATGCTTACTATGACAAATGTATATGCCTGGCAAATGTAAGCTCTTGTCCTTTTCTGACTCTCCTTTCAGGTGATATTTAGTACTAGCCTAAATTACAGATTGCAACTTTGACTACATAGCACTAGTCATGGGAATACAATTATTTAGGTTTCATTTTCACTAGTAGAAGTTAAATAGAGGACACTTCGATTACCCAGAAACCCCACTTATAGAGTGTGGTCATCTGCAGATGAAACACTTCATCTTCTAGCGGAATCCAGCAATTTGACACTTGAGACATTAGAACTATGAAAGAGCTTATGGTATTACTGATTGTTACCAGCACACCCTACCCCCACTCATGCTCATGGGAGTCATAGGATCATAGAGTCATAGAATGGCTTGGGCTGGAATGGACCTTAAAGACCATCCAGTTCCACCCACCCTGCCAGGGTCAGGGATGCCAGGGATGTCTTCCGCTAGACCAGGTTTCTCAGAGTCCCATCCAATGTGGCCTTGAATGCTTTCAGGGATGGGGCATCCACAACTCTTCTGGGCAACCTGTAACCTGTTCCAGTGCCTCACCACCCCCAGAGTAAAAAATTTCTTTCTATTATCCAGTCTAAATCTACTCTCATTCAGTTTGAAACCATCCTTCCTTGTCCTGTCTCTACATGCCCTTGTAAAAAGTCTTTCTCCATGTTTCTTGTAGGCTTTCTTCAGGTACTGGAAGGCTGCAATTAGGTGACCTCAAAGTCTTCTCTCTTCCAAGCTGAACAAATCTCATTCTCTCAGTCTTTCCCTGTAGGGGAGCTGTTCCATCCTCTAATCATCCTTGTGGCCTCCACTGGACTTACCCCCACAGGTTGATGTTTTTGCTGTGCTGGGGACCCCAGAGCTGGATACAGCATGGCAGGTAGGGTCTCACCAGGGCAGAGCAGAGAGGCAGAACCTCCTCCTCATACTGCTGGCCACGCTGCTTTTGATGCAGCCCAAGATAGAATTGACTTTCTGAGCTGCAAGTGCACATTGATGGGTCATGGCCAGGCTCCCACTCTCAAGCTCTTCTCAGCAGGGCCGCTCTCAATCAGTCCTTTCCTCAGCCTGTATAGATACGGAGGAGAGTCCTAGCTGCACCACCTTGTAGCTGGTCTTATTAAACCTCATGGGATTCCCATGGGCACAGTTGAGTTTGTCCTGATCCCTCTAGGTGGCACCCTGACCTTCAAGTGTCCATCTTGCAAGCTGTTGTAGGCTGTCTACTGACAAAAAAGGTGCACAGGTCTCCCTCTTCCCACCACTTTAGCAACAGTGAGTTTCATACATTTGCTTTTCAGGAGACTGTGGAGAGCACAGATAGTGGTGTGTACTGATTGATAGCACCTCACCTTCAGGCTGCCTCACTCACCTCACAGAACAACCCACTTGGCAGTGAACTCACCATGAGCTGTCTACAGGTTGGAACACTTCTGTCAATTTGTCCTTGCTTGAGTGGAATGATACCCGGGAAACACCCAGCATTTCAGGGGCAGGAGCTTGCAATTCAATAGTGTCACTCCTAGCTGGCTTGCCATCATCTGATTGCAGTGGCACTGTGCATAATATGTCAGGCAAAACTCAGCTTGCTGTAAGAGCTTAGTGATATATCCTTTTTCTTTCGTGGTATGTAGCCACTCTTACAGCTTGTTGTCTTTAACAAATTAGTTGCTCTCATGGGGGAAACCTGTTATTTCTAGGGGCTGTGCAGACCAGTGATTTTACAGGCAAGATAACCCCTGTCAAAAGTGGATTGCAGATGATTTCAGTGGTACGGGAGACAGATGATTGCCAGATCAGTGATGTATTTGCTAAGTTTATTATGGTGCAGTGAAAGAGCATGCACTGCAGATGTGCAAACAGTGACCTCATACTGTTCTTATCAGAAACATGGGGTAAAACCATTTGAAAATCCCAGTGTCAATAATATACTTGAAGTTTTCTTTAACAGTTTTAATGAGACCTTGATAGGGTGTCAAAGTAGTGCCCTTCAAAAAAAAAAAAAGCTTGAATCATTTGAGCAAGTTGTAAATCCAGAGTAGGTTTTTGTGGAAAATCGTTTCTCCCTGCTTTTGTGAACTACTACCTCAAGAAACTTTTTGCCTTACAGTTAGAGAGCATCCTGATTTTGTGTGTCCATCTATAGCACTGCAGAGTACAGTTAGGCTTCAGTGACAAACATTACGTGCTCTTCCACTGTGCTTGTACTTACATAGTGAAATGTGACAGGAGGGAAAGTCCAGGTAAATTCTAGTTGTTCCTTCCTGGAGGAACACAACACTACATGTCTGCAAGAGAACTGTCAGAGGACCTGAGACACAAAATCTCATGAAATCCAAGGTTTTGGTCTATCCAGACGCAGGACTTGGGAATCCATATAGTACGCACAGAACTCCTGTGCACAGCAGTTAAATCTGGCTATGAGACTGTCGCTGTCATAGCATAACAACCCCAGGCAGGAACCAGTACCTCTTTCCATTAGATTTTGTGCAATTACAGAACAGAGAGACTGCATCTGCCACAAAGAGTTTGCAGTCTAAGTAAAGTTTCTTGCCTCTGGTGGCAGACCAGTTGAAAGCCCAGACAAGACACAGTGAGTAGTGTTGTCTCTGCCGTGGACTGAGAGATCCAAAGACAAAGAGGTCACCAAACAAACAGCAGTGAGCATCAGGAAGGGTCAAGGATGGAAGTACTTATCTTTTTAAATGATCTTACAAAAACTGAGTATTTTAATACTCTATGCTTTATCTGGAGCCCAAACCTGTTTTGTCAAACTATGGGCAAAAATAAAACATCTTTCTAACCTGACCTTACCGAAGCCTCTTAGTCCTCTCCTCATTTGAACTATCTGGTCCCCTCCTGTATGGGGTCTTGCAGCAAAATATGATGCTGATGAGCTGTGGGAACTGGCGGTCATATAGACCTCAGAAGCTGCTGCCTGTGCAGGACAATTGGTCCACTAACCTTCAGACTATTAAAAACCTCCCTCAAATTCCATTGTTATGAGGCTTAACTGCTAATATATCTCACAACTTTTAGTATGTAGAGGAAAGGGATTTTTCAATCCCTCTTCTCTCCCTGGAAATAAATTCTCAGCGCTCTTCCCAAACTCTTCTTCTATCCCTGGAAAAGTGTTTGGTATGTCTTTTCTTGGTGGACCTCAGGTGTTGGCTCTACATCTTCTTCTACAGGTCTCTGCCAAGACATATGAGGTAGTTGTGTGCAGCAGCATGCCCAAGCCTGTAGTTGTATCCCATCTGAGCCCTCCAATGGCCCAGCTTTCTAGATAGTGGCACAGCAATTGAGCTGAAATTAAATTTATGTGGAAGATGTAAGTAGTTGAGTGGAAGGCCTGCAGTTTTCTTGAAAAAGTGGAGAGATGAAAAACACCTGGTTTTAGCGTGGTTTGAAACAAATGAAAACATGAGTTTTGGTTCTCACCTTACTCTGGAAAATTTCCCCATTAGGTAGTTTGGGAACTATTGCTGTCCCTCTACCACTCTTCTACTTTCTTTACCTGTAGCTACCATCAACGGTCCACTTTGGCCTCCAATCGGGAGGTGTGGAGACACACCATCCATAACGCTGCTGATTCCTTTGAGAATGCACGCAGAATCAGTCTTGAGGAGAAAAGACAATGCAGAAAGAATCGTGCCTCACCAACACCGCCTATGGAGACTTTCTGCTGTGCCTTTTGCAACCGGACTTGCCTATCTCGCATCGGCCTTTTCAGCCATCAGCGCGCTTGCAGCAAGCGTGCGTAGAGCCCTTCCCAAATCTTCGTTCGCGAGGCCAAGCCATGATGATATTCACAGTACCAATGTACCAATGTAATACAGTATCTTCAACCCCCTTGCCAGTAACATCCAGAAATTATCTCTCTGCTCATAAGTTGGCAGTTAGTTCTGCTAAAATGAAGTCAACATCACCTCGGACACTGTACAGCAGCCTGGTCACCAAGGGCAGATCCCATGAGCTGTAGTTTATAGACAAGTTAGCTTTTTACTTTCAAATTTATTACCATCCAGTAAGTATAGATGATGGTGGCTGATTTAGTTTAGCACAAGCATGGAGCAAATACCATGTTGAGTTCTGACAAAGTAACCTTATACTATGGTATGAGAGGGAGATATTTGAATTTACTTGGGGCATTGCATCACTTTTGGCCAATGTACTTGAACATCTTTTGCCTTTTGAACACGTTTCTTAAGGTCTTTCCACTTAAAAGGTCAGAGATCTTGTTCATGGATATCTTCCAGGCCAAAGAAAGTCAGCAGGTCAAGGCAGTGGGGTACCGTCCTTGGAACCTGCCAGTCTGCCATGCTATGGCTTCAACAGTGCAGAAAGCTTGGGAGTTCAGACCTTCACCTCTTCTACAAGCTTCTGGAGGAAATTGGTGTACAAACCATACCAAGTATTGCAACGTCACACAATCTGTGTTTTGTGCCTTAATCCAGGAGCTAAGTAAAAAGAAATACACATTTCACACAGACATGAATTTTAAAAAGATCCTTCACCGGGGACACCTAACGGGAATGTGCAGAGTAACACAGTAGAGTCAGCAGCAGATGATGACTACTCACAGACTTTATCTTGGAGGTGACTAAGCTACTCATCTTAAAAAGATAAAGCCTTTAGGAAGAGTGCTAAGTCTGCTAAGGCAGTCTCAGAGAGGGATCTGACCTCACTTAAGGATGTACAGGTGTGCAAAATTATGTGTCCTGTATGTCAGAATGGAGTAATGATAGAAGGAAGAAAGAATATGACTTTTGGGAAGGGACTTTTCTGCAGTTGCATTCTCTCCCTTCTTCAGCTTCACAGGAGGAATTGCTGAAGAGATGCATTTTCAAGTTAACAGGAGAGCAAAACTGACAGAAATGCCCCATGAAAGAAGGAGAGGAGTGATTTCCAAATCAAAGGTTATAAAATAGTAAAACCTCCTTTGCGCTAAGCTCTCCAGAACATTGGAAGACGAT
Source organism: Grallaria varia (assembly GCA_013396735.1). NCBI lineage: Eukaryota > Metazoa > Chordata > Aves > Passeriformes > Formicariidae > Grallaria > Grallaria varia. The sequence continues at coordinate 12,463 of VWZG01011405.1, forward strand.
TTGCACAGGAGCAGTTATACAGGACCTGCATGGCATCTTGTTGGCAGAAAAAGAGGCCACGTTACTCTGACTGGAGAAGGCAGGCAGGAAGAAGCAGGAAACAACCCACATTCCTGAAGCTTCTTCTGCTATCTGCATGGTTTGGGGGGGTGGGGGGCGGGTTATGTGCACTGATTGCTGTTTAATAAGCTGTTTCAAATGCTTCACAGTTTTATAAACCTGTCAGGTGTGTGTGTTGGCTAAGTGTGAAATTCCTCCAAATTGTACATGCTTTGCTGTTTCAAACCTCCCCAAACCCTGAGCACCTGGGCAGACAAACCTGCACAAACAACACAGCAGTCATGTGAGTAACTGAGATGACCCTGCACCCGTGAATTCCCAGATACACTTCACAGCAAGGATGCAAGTCACAGAGAAATGCAGGCAGTTTTCTGAAAAGGGGAAACTTTTGATGGCACGGCAGAAATTTTTCATCTCTACATGGGTTTGGGCTCTGGAGCCAACCATTAAGGCAGTCAGATCCAGACTGTTTTTCTGTTGCACTGCCTGGGGTCTCCCCCACCAGTGCATCACACTGACATTGTGCACTCCTCTGCATCTTGCCTGTGGAGGAGACCTGAGGGTCTGCAGATAATCGATCCCTGGAGAGACAAGCAGATGCATGTCACAGGTTTTGTGCACTTACCAGTTACTCCTTGCCTGAGATGCTGCAGTGGTGGTGAAAAGCTGCAGTGGGGTCTATTCGAGTTGCCAGGATCAGGGTGTTCTTTGCCTTTGAAGGTGAAGGGAGAAGGCCAGCAGATGAATTTGTTAGTCAGTCAGTAGTGTAAGGTCCCAGCTGTTCATATCCACATAGAAAGCATTGGGATGCCCAACTTAAAAGGAATGACATAGCAGTAATACCTCCTGCATACTGCTAAGGTTCAGCATTGAGGCATGTGATCCTACACCTGTCAAATTAAATAAGCTTTCCAGAAGTAATCTCGTTGGAGATGAAGCCAGTTCTTTCATGTGCTGTAAAGGCAAGGTGCCAAGGCTGAGGCTGGGTAGGAATTCTAGCATACCTAGATCACAGCATGCTTTTTTACCAAGCACACAGATGTATTCACTCTCCCAGTCTTGATCATGTTCATCATTTATGGTCAATGGTCTCTTTATGTCTCTAGCTGGAGTAATGTGACTCCCCTGATGAACTGGGGAGGAGGCAAAAATGGCATGCCCAGCAGCCCCATCAGACTCCGTGACTCAGCAGGGAGTTACCCCCTGCCTGAAGAGGGACACTAGCGCCCCCTCAGACCTGTGTGGGTCTTCCCAAGGTGTAAACGTATGGGATCTTCGAGGCTGGTCAAAAAGCGAGAGTCACCCAGACCCTTACAAGCTCTTCAGAAAGAAAGGAAAACTTAGCTAGAATGGTGTTTTGTGGACTGGTGTATCACCTCATTAACATCACCAGTGTGGAAGGATACCAGCAACTAGAAAGTGGCAAGTCTCAGACTTCTGACTGCATCACACTGCGCTTGTTGGGAAGGTTCTCTCCTGCTTTCTTTCCTCTGAAAAACCAGGCATGAATGTAGAATTCCACTCTTCCTGAATGTAGAAGGTAGGACTCAATCACACCAGCAACTGCCATGCATGTTAGCAGATCCCTGAGCATCGGACAACGTGAGTATCCTTAGCTCATGACCAACATTGGACAAAAGCTTAAAGAAAGGGTTTCAAGCTAATAATTTTGTCTTAAAAATTACAAGAAGTGTTTTTCAGCAGTAGAGGAGCCCTGTACAGTACAACTGCCAAGCACAGCCCTGAAAAATGAGGAAAGCTGGTGTGGTGCCATGCAGGTCAGCACTGAAAGCCTCAGTGTCAGCAGGCAAGCTGCCACACACACAAGCAAAGGGAGGAAGCCTCAGTGAAAAACATTTTGGTGTGTGGCACTGAGGCTCTGAAACAATTGGCTAATCCAGCCAGACCATAAGGATTAAAACACAAAGCCCAGCTCTATGTGTTAATGCCTTAATTTGGGTCTTTTCTACCATTGCTTTGAAAATAACAAGCAAAAAGCTGGATATGATTCAAGTACCAGAATTAGCACTGGTTGTCTCTATGGATCCTGGCCATTGCTCTGTGCTGACCAGCCAGATCAGTTTGTTCCTTTTCCACTGCAGAAAATCCAATTTCCCCTTCCCACTTAACATGCTGTGTCCTGGATATGTTTACGTTTCTTGAGGTGGGGATGTCTGTCATATCTGCAATTAAAATGGATTAACAAATTCTGCTGAAATCTCAGTCTTGGTGATTCTGACCCAAGTTCTCGCCAAGTGAAAAATAATGCATAGGGATCCTCACTAGACATTTGCTTAGGGGAAAACCACCATAAACAATCACAGCTTCAGCCTGGATGCCTTGACTTTAAAACCTTGTGATTTATTTTTCATTTCTAGATAAGCCTTGTATTGGTGTTCCTCTGCACATGCAGCTGCAATCAGAAATGTTCCCACAGGCTTTACAACAGCCTCTTTGACAGTATGAAGAGACGTTTAAGGAGTGTATAGGGCATGAAGGTAAACAAGAGTGTTTCATTTGAAGCTGTGGAAATGTGATTAAGTCCATACAGACCAAATCCTGTCTTTCTCCTTTTCGGCAGCAAACAGTGAAAGAATATACACTGAATGGCATGGATTTAAACCAAAGCCAGTCAGAAGCAAGATGAGAGTAGAGAGAGTTAATGAACTGGTTTTCTACAAATTGTCTACTCAGCCTAAAGAAAGCTCTTTGTATACTTTTGTGAATAAAACTTGAAGTCTGTTTAACATTCTTTATTCAAAATATGTTTTTAAGCAAATATGGGGGGAAACCAGTTGATTAAAAGTAGCTCCTTTCAGAATTTTGGAGGTTTCCTAGAGAAAATAGAAGTTTCAGAATTTGTTCTACATGACAGTATCTAGAAAACTCCACCCTATTTTTAGGAAGAAAGACACTGTGCTAGATGAAGGCATAGAATTTTTCATCTAGCTCAGGTTGCAGTAGAACAAGGTCAGTGCTAACAACTTATGAATATCGTCTTTGAGGTTAGCTGCAGTAGACACCAGGTAATGAAATGCAGTTGTCTGTCATTTATTACTGATATTAAGGATTATCCAGAATAATGGATAAATCTGTCTATTTCATGATTTATGTTAAAAAATGAGCTCTATACAGTCTTTTGAGCACTTTCTAGAAATAATTGGTCTTGCAGAGAATGTTGTTCCTGGACTGAGGTGACCCTGAGCTCTTACCCATTTTCAGAGTTACTGTAAAAACTTGGAAGCCTTTGAAGACATGCTGATGGGGAATTAATAGGAAGTGGGAATCTGGTATTTGTAAGTCAACTTTTTCTTCACTGTTGCATCTCACAAAAAAGGTACTCTCATCAGCCATTTAAGAGCCTGACACCCATGATCAAATTGTAAATGCGTAGGAAAGTGTGGCTTTTTCCTGTCAGCAACTGAAGGGAAGCAATATCTGTGGGTCTCAACCCACATGCAGTTTCCGTTCAGAAGTGGGAGGAAAGAAGAAAAGTCAACTAAACCTTTTTGTATTTCAAGGACTCATTATGGTGGTGGCTCAATCAAAAATGCCCATGAGTTGTGTTAGGCCTGAAACTGCCTCCAGTGACCCAGTAGCATTCAGTAAAAGGAGGATTTTCCATGTAAAATCTTGGTTGCATCAAGATGGGTATTATTGTTACATTAAAGTGGGGATTTCCCCATGGGATATCAAAGGAGCCATGTTTTCTCCTACAATAATTCTACTTCACGATCTCAATGAGACATTTTTCCATTGTGTAGCCTTTCAAAAATGTTAATGAGGGAGTTTTTAAAAAGGAAATTCCTTCCCGTGTTCATAATTTTTCAGTGAAGGCTGTTGCTCTGGGAGCAGTGCCATCCTTTTATTTGTTGTTTGAGATGCATGGTGATTTTAATTAAGCAGTCATTGTCTGTGTGCATCGTGGTGGCTGCCTTCGGTGACCAGAGAGCTATAATTATAAGCTTGCAGGGCAGCTGAAATTTTTGCTGCAGCCCTTTGGAGCATTGTGAGAATTGTTGTCTTCACGAAAGAGGATCCTTTCCCCTCTTGGACAGATTTGACTTGGACAGTCTCAGGTATGACATTGACAGTCTTGTTGTAGTGGTCCCGTAATGTTCATAATTCAGAATCCCTGAGCAGGAGTTAGTCTTACAGAGTTCCATGTGATGAATTCCTCCTTTGAAATCCCAAACTGACAGAATGACTATTATAGTTGTCTTACTTGAACACCATATTGAGGGCAATGTGGCTGTGGATGCAGAGCTACTCTATTTGCTTCAGCAGGCCAGCACAGGAGAAAACCATCCTTTGACACGGTGTGAGAGAAATGTGACTATTAGATGAAATGGAGCAAATGAATTTTGCAAGAACTGTTATTCTGCATGCAAGTGAAAAAAATCATCAAGAAAGGGAGCTACAGACCAGATATGTATGTTCCTTCACTGGGAGCACTGAAGTCAGTTGTGGGGAGCTGTATCTCTTCACCTGTCTCAAACCACCCTTGTCTTATGCATAAGCAAGTAACTTCTCAGGCACTCCTTACTAAAGCAAAGGGATGAAAGGGCGCAGTGAAAGTCAGTGTATTTCTGGCCCGAGAGTATGTTATTTCTTCATCCTAGGTGTTCACCTCACTGCAAGTGATTCTACCTTACCCTTAGCAGGGGTCTGTTCAATATATAAGAAACAAAGTATTTCCATAACTTCCAGGCTCTTCTATTTACTGCCTTATTAGGCTCTGCCTCAGTGAACTAAGTTTATTCTATTTCTAAAACAAACATTCCAAGTCATTTCTTGCATGTTGTGGCAAGCAGACTACTTAATATGAATCAACCCTTGTGACAGCAATCTCCATCTTAAACCAGTTTCACAAGAGAGGAGGTGGAGGGCATACCTCCCAATCGTTAATTAGCAATCATTAATTGTCCACCTAGTATCCAACCTCAGCTTTGCTTCCTGCTACAGTATTCAACTATGGAAAGAGCAGGCATGAAGGAAGGGAGCTAAACCCAGCCGTTCTCTTTTAGGTGGGTTTCACTTACTCCTCTGAGGCATTTATAAGCTGCACCTGTGCAATTGGGAAATTTTGTCATTCATTCCTCAGTAACACATCTGCTTCATTCTTGGAGTGATAGAAATGGCCATGGTTTTGTCCTTAGATATGAGAGTATATGGAAGATACATGTAAAGCATTTCATCAGCAGGCTGTACTCCTGCTATCCCTGCATCCCATCTAGAACTTTCCAACATACAACTTGCTTTGTTCAGCTGTGGAGGGAGTTCAGTGAGGTGGGTGATCAAGGTCCTAATGATGTCTCAGGACATTAGAAATAATGAATTTGTGCTTTAGGATATTAGTCTCTTCATGGGGAGACTGGAAGTGAAAAAGAGTGTCAGTCTCCTAGATACTACATAGAAGCACGGAGTGCAGTTTCCTTAAGTTCAGAAGCTGGATTCCAGTATTCATATGCAGGAAATTTGTCCCTGGCTTGCATTTTAAGTGAAGCAAAGCTTAGCCAGGTGGCCACAGGATTTCAGGGAACTGGGGCAGAAACAGCCTTGCAGGAAAATGCCTAAGGGAGTAAAGCCAGTAGCTTACATTTATGTGTTGCTGATGGTGTAATTGCAGAGCAAAAATGGATCTCGGAAACAGGCAAGTGTATCCTCTGGTTCTGCTTGATCCAGAGTAGGAGAGGAGCTGCAGGAGGAGTCATTTCCCATAATCTGAAACAACATATATTTCCCAGTGCTCGGAAAAGAAAAGCCTCCAACTTTCAATTATGGAGGCTGCGTGGCTAGCCATAACAAGATTTCGACCCAGCATAGTCATGAAAGACAATTGGCAACAAGTGAAGAAAGTGGGCATTGATGATCCAAAAGGAGCAGACATCCTGCCACCATCCTTCAAGGTGTGTTTATTCTAATGTAACAGTGTCTTTGCTTCAGTTCTGCATCCTGCCTTATCTGGTGCTGTGATTTGTATTTCACATTGTTCACAGCAGCAGATAATATTCAGAATTGGAGTTTGTAAAGTGCTGCCAATATTGGGATGTATCATTGCAATTGGTAGGGATGGTTGCTCTCAGGAGACTTTCCTGCTTTTCTGACACCAGAGGAAAATAAAAGAGTTGACCAGATCAGAATTAAGAAAGTGGGGGAAAAAAGAGAAAAGGAGGGGGGAAAAAAAGGAAAAGGGAGAAAAACAGCCTAATTTTGTTAATATTTTCTTTCCTGTGCACCACTGTTGCTGTACAGCAAAAGAGGAAACAAATATACAGATTTGATTTTGCTTATGAGACTTGTGTAGACATCACAGAGAAAATGGACATTTAAATGACCACACTGATGAAAGTTTCAGTTTTCCTGACAGTGGTTTCTTGGGATTATGAGAACTACAGTTTGAAATTGTTTGCCGAACCTAGATGCTCCTTTTCTCCCAGAGTTCTGTCTGTCTCTGAACTGGCAACAAAAAAAGTAAGGAGTTAGCATCTCTTTTGCTTGTTTTGTTCCTTACTTCCTGCCCTAAAAAATATATGAGTTTTAAATAGAGGGGGAGTAATTTCTGCCAACTGTGCAGACTGAAGAAAATAATTCCTTGCTGAAGAAATGATGTGGTTCTTTGAAGACAATTCTTTGGAAATGCTTTCCTTTCTTTGAAGTAGACTATAATTTTTCCTCCCCTTGTGCCATTTTTGGATGCATTTATTTTGCATTGTCAAAACAGGAAGGAGCTCACCCTCTTCCATCCATTCCTCCATGGCAGGTTGGACATTTTATGACATGCAGGATGAACCCAATGGGAAACTTTTCACTGAAACAACTGATCGTAACTCCTCCAGTAATGTGCCACCCTTCTCCTCAAGGTTCATATGATCCCTGTTGGGTTTTTTGTTGAATTGAGAAAGTTTTCTTTTATCACACTGCATTATTTTGGACACTTGCACCTTAACCCTTAGTCTGCCACCAGGTTTGAGCATGAGTTTTCACAGTGAGATCAATCAAATAGGGCTTAGCTTCTGTGCGGGTCCATGGTGTGCTTGCTGCATAGGACTGAGCTGGCTATAAACCAAATAAATCAGCTGTTTCTGCCAGTGCAAGGAGAGCAAAGGGCTCTACCAAGTCTTTAGCGCCCTGAGGATTGGTAGACGTGCTTGTTTCTCCACAGGCAGTTCTGACTTGGTGAGCTGAGTAATCTCTGTATCACTTCCCACGCTCCACAAGCAGATTCCTAACAAGAACAAAAATTATTTTGTAATGGAAAACTGAAGTATTATGACTGCAGAGAAACATTTTGGTATAACTTGGTGGTTTTTTTCAAAATCTTGTGCTTTTTAAGGGATTGAGTTTTTTTGTGGTTGGTGGTGGTGGTTTGTGGTTGTTTGGGTTTTTTTGACTGGAGCAGTTTGACAAGTGTGATACTAAACTGTAGGTTATTTTGATCAAGCAACATACTATTCAGGCAAAAAAGTCAGTGGTTGTTAGGATTAACCTCAGAGAAGGACAAGCATACAAAAACTTAGCAAACATGCTTTAAAACATCTGTGGTTCAGGGGCTTCTTGATCTGGATGTAGTTTCAGTTTCTGTAGTAACCCTCACAGTATTTCTTCTCTCTTCTCTCTGACCCTTGTCTCCAGGCTCCCCTGGGGGCAATCCATCACCTTCTAGAAACCCCAGCATTCTGAGACATAGATTTCCGCAGCATACCATTGCCTTGGCCTCAAACCTGCCCCATCCAGTTTCATTTGATGCCCCTTTTTTCTTTACGGGGGTAGTCAGAGAGAGCACTAGACGATCACTGGTTGGTCCTCCCAATGCCTCTTTTTCTTCCAAGTGCATGGTGTCTTACTGAGTATCTAATATATTTGGCTTTTAGCAATAGCAGGGTGGCAGTGGCCAACTTTCGTGCTAAAAATTTCATCCTTTCCAAAATCAAGCTTCCTGGAAAAGGTAATAAATTGGTGGCTTCCATGTTGCACACCCATGTGTGAATGCCTGAATACAAATCTCATTTTTCCACCTTGCTGCACGATCTAATTTCTTTTCCCATCATGTATGTCTGCTTAAAAGAAGCAGTATTTTCACTTTCCCATTTTCCATGTAATTCCTCTAGTGATTACTAGATAATCTTATTTTACTCATTAATATCTCAAATATTCAAGGAACACTGAAAATACTGTTCTTCTGTATTTTCTTTACCATTTGGAAAGGTAACCGTCAGTGATGAATATATATATATTCTTACAAATCAGCACACCTCTTTTCCTTTCAATATGCCACAATCAGAGTAAAACTGACTTCAGTCTTTCCCATCTCTCTTCAACCTAGTCCCTCTAATCATCGAGCAAATTTATTTGTTTACCCCAAGCAGTTTATTTTCCTGGTGCCAGGACTAACTTAGAAAAATTTATAAGTGTATGAATGAAGTAATGAGGAGCATTTACTGATTTGCTCTGCCATAGAAAATGCTCACGTAAGTGTGTGCTTTACATCCCAGTCTTTTCAGTAAAGTCCTTCTTAAGTGCGGTCTGGTTTAATTTCCTAAATGTTTAAAATCGTTGGCATGCCGGTTTTGGTGGAATTTTTGTGATCCAGTCCAGTCTTCTACCACACTTTTCCAGAACCTGCCCATATAAACCAGGTACACATACAGTCCCAAACTTCAGTGACTGGGAGAAACCTAAAATAAATGTGATATAATGACCTGAATGTGAAATGCCCTGATGGCTGATTCACATAATATTTAGGAGAGGAAAAAAAAAAAAAAAAGAAGTACTTCTGTTATCATATTGCTCAGCCATAGTTTTGGTAGAAAATCAGAGGGTAGAGGTATGCACTCAGGTTGACTGAATGCCACTGAAATGGAAACTTGAGCAATATTCCAATTTAACTTCACAGAAACCACTAGTTAGTAAGTAGTTCAAGTATTTTAGTGCCTGCTGTGTTGCTGCCTACAGGGAAAATACTCTAAGTGCTTTCCCTTTCTCAAATAAAAAGAAATTTCCATCTATCTTTTATAAGGCTGTCTTGTCACATCCATTATCCAGCATGACACAACCACCCAGAGGAGGTGTTGTGGTGGTTTCCATCACATGTTTTAGTGAAGAAGTTTTTGTGAAAGGTAGAATACATTCATACACACATACACATATATATATATATTAAAATGTGTGTATATATATACACATACACACTTAAAAATGTAGATCAGTTAACTGCGAAGAGGTACATGGAGTGTCAGTTGTGGAGTGCTAATGCCTACATATGCGAAATCCAATATTTTGTCATCTGGCCAGCTTGGCACAAAAGGGCAAAATTATCCTTATTCTGAGAATATCAGGCCATTAACTGGAACAGCTTTTAGAGCTACTTTATTCCGGTCCATGGATCACCAGCCATTTGAGGAAATAGCAAAGAACAAATTCTGGTTTTCAGACTTCAAAGTATACTGTTAGTATCACAGCATGAAGAAAATGGCAAGAGATGTTTCTGAATAATATTGAGGTTTTAATATCCAGTATCCTATTCCATTCAAAAATACAAATGAATATTGTAGAGGAGTGATAAGAGGGATATCCAGAGACTATCAGTTTTATATAGGGAAGGATTTTTAAAGATGCATGCATAAATTCTGCATGCTTGTATGTGCATAAATGCAAACTATCTTCTGTGTGCACAAATTAGTGAAGTCTCAAGTGGGGTAGGGCTTGTGACATTTTAGGTATCCAAAAAGCTAATTTTCCTATTCAAAAACAACTTCAGCAGAGTTGTTGGAGCAAGAGGAGGGACACCACATAGTTAGGAAGATGGAACAGCTCTCCTGCAAGAAAAGACTGAGAGAATTAGATTTGTTCAGCCTGGAGGAGAGAAGGTTTCTGGGTGACCTGATTGCAGCCTTCCTGAAGGAAGTTTCCTGTACCCTTCCTACCTGAAGGAAGCCTACAATAAGCATGAAGAAGGATTTTTTTACAAGGGCATGTAGAGACAGGACAAGGGGGAATGGATTCGAACTGAATCAGAGTAGGTTTAGATTAGGTACTTGGAAGAAATTCTTTACTGTGAGGGTGGTGAGGCCCTGGCACAGGTGGCCCAGAGGGGCTGTGGATTCCCCATCCCTGAAAGTATTTGAGGCCATGTTGGATGGGGCTCTGAGCAACCTGGTCTAGTGAACGGTGTCCCTGCCCCAGACAGGGTGAGTGGATGTAGATGATCTTCAAAGTCTCTTCCAACCCAACTCATTCTGTGATTCTCTTCTATGAGAATGTTTTTGTTCAGCAGTAATATTCTTGCATTCTTCAGACAATGGGGAGTGTGTGTATGTAGACATAGATAGACACAAATAATCAGCATGAAAGACTGTGCAGTGTATTACAGAACTGCTTGACATATATATCATCTGACTACTTCACCTCCTCTGGGTACATTAGTCCAGCCTTCCCATCCCCACTGTGATGTCTAACTCTTTGGCAGAAGGGGTACAGGCAGTCACCTACCTCCATATTTTGCTTTGTTTTTAGTTAGCTTGACATTAAATAATAATTTTATTTAAAAGGTCAAGATCTTCCTTGTAAATGTAATGCTTTCCCTCAAAATGCCCTGGTTTGATGTCCAATATAAGCACAATTAATTAGTGCATAGGCAGCATCTTACCATACAGTCCTTAAGGAGAAGACAGGAAAGTTTGAAATCCCTGGAATGCAGAGAATTCACAGAGCATTAGTAGGGCATCTAGAGAAAAAGTTTTTTGAGGATTTAAGGAATCTCCAAATGTGTTCAAAACCAACCTTACAGCTACTGAAATATTTAAATAAAAAAGGAGAAAAAAACCCAACCTGTTGCAGATAGGGAATTAAAACCTTTGTTCCAATAAAAACAGAGGCTGGTATTCTTATTGACTGTTTTCATTTGTTAGCCTATCTTGGCTACAGAATACAAAATGGGAAAAGACCTTCAAGAGAAGGAATCTGATAGAGGTTGGGGATAAATGGATGAGGAGAAATGCTCCCCACATGGTGCAGGAGACTGACAAAGGCAAACAGTTGATCCTTCATAAGAGAAAGATATTTCAGGGGGGAAAGCAGGTCATTCTCCTCTTGAAACACTTGAAAGAGTCTGCAGCCTACTGAAAGGGGCAGCTTAGCACAGATGAGTGGCGTGTTCATGAACGGGACTGTGAAAACCTTCAGCTGTGGAAATGACTGTATGGTCCTTGACAGAAGCAGTCAGTCCAGCTTCTGGGGCCTGATAAGGGTCAGCTGCTGCTGTATGCTGGTTGCTTGAATTTTAAACACAGCCAGCTACCAATCCCATTTGCTTTGCAGGTAAATCCTGTGCAATCTGGCTTAAATATCTTCTTCCTATTGCACTCAGGGAAAGCCTTACCACCAACATCACTTGGGAAAAAATGAGGTTGCAACTGCCTCCCTTCCTCTGGGTTGCCACCCACTGCTTTTGTGACACCGCACTGTTGCACAGTTGCACCATGCACCACTGTGTTTTTGGCCCAGCATCTCAAGTGCAAAATCACATCTTTGTCCCTTTAACTTCCCTCTCAGCTGTTATGCCTGTTTTCTCCCCTCCTCTGGGACTGTGCACTCCGTTGCTGCTCTGGCTGCCGAGAGCAAGCGAGGAGAATTTCTCCTGCTGGCGAGCAACCGGCTAGTCTGAGGCTGGCATCTGCCCAGGACACTGCTGTTTGCATACCAGCAGGCAGATAAGCAGGTGAAATTGGACTGGTGACATCTGTACAGATGTGTTTGACTGCTTAAATGCTGTTACGAATCTGCTACCCTTAAAGCCTCTGTTTTCTCTGACGAGATCTCTCTCTCTCTCTCTCTCTCTCTCTTTCTCTCAAATTATTTTTCCAAGGAGAAAAGGAAAAGGCAGACAGAAATAGAAGGCAAGAGACAACAGCTTGAGGAACAGATACTTCAGCTGCAGCATTTCAAGGTAAGGGACCAATGCCAGAAATGATGGATTGACTAAATCTGTTCATTATTAGACATGCAGATCACACATCTGAAAGCTGGGAAAAGCCCACTCTGACATGAAGCAGCTTTCATAGCCGGAGCCTATCTCTTGCAGTGATCATGTCCTGCAGGCTTTTCATTCTGTGTTTCATGCACAAGACCATGTTGTTTAAATGGTTTAGGAGCATGGAGTCGGGAAGGTGTGAGTGCAGGCAGCACAGCAGTCCCGTTTTTATTAAACACTGTTATTTATTATACATAATGATAAGACACCAATCACTGTGGATTGGGTGTGCACTGCATGGCTTCAGCAAGCACCTTCTGCCTGCAGAGCTGCATTGGATTTCTCTGGTGCCTGTCATTAGATTTTGTGTGTGTTTGTGTGTGTGTGTGTGTTGCAGGAGGAGTGTTAGCAAGCGTCTGTGTATGTGTGTAAAGATTTAATTGTAGAATGAAGTTATTAGGCATACATGGCATAATAAAATGGACATGTATTTAACTGCAGCGAAGGTGTTAATGCATATATGTGTGTCTACATAGAGAGGCACCTTGATATTTAACAGGGTGCCGAGCAACCCCAGTCCGTGTTGGTCTCCATGACAGCTGCAGATAGCATCATTTAAAAGCCATCCTTACTATTTCTATCATTTATCCCTCCTATCAGTAGCATATTTGTGCATAGGAAAGATAAAAATAAAAACATACATGTCATCTTTTTGTAACTGGCAAGCATTTGTGGTTCAGATCTTGTTAGGTTAGTTCAGTAGGGGAGCCTGAGAAATTTCAGTGATGAAAATATCTGGAAAAGATGATCAGGACAGTTCATCCTTGCAGCAAGTGAACTGAACTGTGTTTTTAAAATTAAGAGATTTATGTTGTTTGTGCAAGTCTCTCTGTGTGTGTGTGTGTGTGTGTGTGTGTGTGTGTGTGTGTGTGTGTGTGTGTGAAGAGTGCATCTGCATGGGGAGATGATGTACAGAATATCTCTGCTCACACATGCACTTGAAGACAGACTTCAGGTTATGCTACAGAGAGGATCTTTTTCCTACCTCTCCAAGACCCTGCTGCCATCTTCTGAAAACTCTTCCTCTTTTTCTGATAAACATGATGCAGTTAAGCCCAAGTAACTGATATCAGACTACACAAATGTCCCATTAGTTTTACCATCAGTCTGTGGATGTCACACATTGTCTTTGGTGTTTCCAGTCAAAGATGTGATTGCATTTGTGGGGGGCAGTAGGAGTTGCCATTTTGTTCAGGCAGCCATTGGAAGCAGGCAAGGGAGAATTTATTCTGTTGACAGTAGGGTGATGCAGCAGGGCAGTAAGATGTTTTTCCAGTACCTTCATGATGCTTGCTTTTTTCCTTTTTGCTACAAAGATGAGGACTTCCTTTGTCATGTTAACTGTTTCCAACCTAACTGAATTATTATTCTTTGTTAAATTCTTTAAGAAGAGCCTTTTGGAAAGCCAGTTCTGTCAATTCTTTGGTTGATTTGATTTGTTTTGATGTAGCTGTTGCTAAAATGAATTTTATCATCACACATAGGTAAAAGTAAAACCTCTTGAACTGGTGCAGTGGGATCAGCCCCTCAGCTGATGCAGACCTGCATTGACTTCAGCCCTGCTATGTAGATTGCCACTAGTGGAGGTTCATTTTTACTGCATGGATTTTTTTCAGTGAAAGACTTGAAAAATAGCTATTTCTCTTCATTTTACAGTCCACAGGCTGAAGCAGAGCAGTAATGACACAGGAAGCTAAGGGGAGATCAGGGTGCAGAAATTTAAGGGCACCAACACTTAAGATGGCAGCTTTTTCAGGTTAAAGTATAATCAGACTTAAGGTCTGTAATGCTGAGCGTAAGGATGAGCAACAAGATGTGATAAGATCTTCTCCACCTCTCCGTTCAGTAGCATCATTTGTTAAAAAAAGACAATTGTGCTCCTTTTACAGGAGTGGTCAGGATAACTGCTGCTCTAGGAGCTGCCTGTATCACCAAACATCTCTCCGTTGAGAGACCTGAATCAGGTGATAGAAGAGGTCTACCTGGGATTGTAGAGTTCATCCTCATTGGTGCTAGGACCTTCCTAAAAAAAAATAGTAAAAAAATAAAAAATAAAAAATTAAAAAAAAGGAACATAAAGGCACTGGGTGGTAGTGTTTCTGTCTCTTTGTGGAGACAGACTGAACAAACTGCATTTTCTTTTCATGTGTTGTTCAGTGTTCTGGCAGCTTAGTGGAGAGCTGACCTAAATAGTATTTGGCCTGCCAGGCTGATCTGTTGGTTTGCAAAACTGTGTATCCTTCTCCCACCTCCCCAAGGCTCTCCCTCACCTCACTCTGCTTGTCCTGAGCCTCTCCATGTCAGTGGCTCCAAGTCTGATATGAATATAACCTCCCAGTCTGATATGGCTCCCCAGTCGGACACATAGAGACCTAAATAAGTGCATCTGTTTTCCTTCAGAGTGCTAGTTAGAACATAATTAATTTCCTGAATTATGTAGAATTCATCTCATTCTATACAAGTTATAAATCCAGGTCAAAACAACCAGGTTTTCTTAGGAAGCCTCTGTATTTACTCGAAATGCTGTGAGGCTGCTGATGTCTATGTAGAGTGTAAGGATTTCGTATCAGTGTGCATTAAAATCTGCTGTGAAGAAACCTTTGAAAATAAAATCTGGGATAATCCTATGTCTGCAGTATCTAAGCTGATCCCACAAGCATAACAGCTCAAATTCACCCAAAGACATTCATGCCAGTATTTAGTGGATTTGCTTCATTTTTGTGCAATGTCAAAGTAATTTTCTTTCTAAAATAACACTGTGTAAAACACCAGGTTTAGTTACCACATAAAGTTTCTAGAAGCTACAGAGTTTCTGTTATTTCAGAAAAAATTATTCATACAGGAAAAATATTTAATGGAAACAGTTTATTGCAAATTTTTATGCTGAATTACTTATAGTTTTCAAATTACTGATGCCAGTTAGACCTCTGACAAAATAACTCTACTACCAGTTCGTTCATTTTTCCCTTGCTACATACCTGGCTGAATTTAAGGCAGCAGCAGCTGCTCCCTGTTGTTTCAGACAGAGCTGCCCAGCAAACACTAGACCTAGTAACAGTCAGTACTGGATGTGAGCAAGACTTTGGCAACATATTTTGCAAAGGCTCCTGAGAATGAGGCAGTGGCTTTATGGCAGAGGACATAGAACAAGAATGTTGCTCAGGTATTAACGGTCTGTGTGAGATTCAGCGTTAATCAAGTGAAACTCCAAGTGTTGAAATCTGGAGTCGGGGAGAATCTAGAGCAATATTGGCTCAGAAACCTGAATTCTCTTGTTGCTGACAGTAAAAGCCATATTCCCTCTTCTGTGAATCACTGCAAAGTAGGGATGTTGGTGGTCACTGAATGTCCATGTAGTACGTCTGGACCACTGGGGCGCTCAAAGGCAGGAGGAGTATTTGTCTACATTACCATCAGATGCTTCATTGGAATGGCCTTTGGTGTTGGAAAAGGTATAAAGATGCTTTGAAGCCCCATTTTTTGAGATTGAACATGAACAAGAGCTAATTTGCAACAGTTCTCCTAACCTCCCAGCTACTCCGGTCCCCAACATTAAAATAATGCTTCTTCTTTCATATAATACAAGGTCAATTTTGTTGTGGTTTTTAACAAGATAGAGTTTAAACTTCATGCCTGGACAGTTTCTTGACTGTATACCTACAAAAGTGGCTTGCCATGCCCATGGGAATTGGAGCTATTATCAGCTTCTATAGTTTACAATCAGAGAAAGGGTCAAAATTCACCTTACATCAAACACAGTATCTGAAGTCCAAACACACTGTCTGCAGTATCCATCAAAATGGTTTGGTTCCTGGAGTAAGTTAAAAAAATTTTTGGTTGATTATTGAACAAGAGTTATAACCTACAAGCAACAACTTCTTTTAAGAACTTGTTCAGCTAGGCAGCAGTTGGGCAGGTCTGTTTTAACAGAGATGTTTACTATTTCAAATGAACTCCAGGGTAGAAGTATTTCTTCCAAGATCTGGTTGCCTCTGTAGTTGAACAGAATTTCTATAATTGTTTACTGTAGCTCTCTTTGGTGGCAAATGGTAATAAAATAAACAGCACAAAACCTCCTAATTGAATGCAAAAATACTTCACTGCTGTTACTTTAACTATTACAATAAATCCATTTTCTACAGTTATTTTAGTTCTGGAGTGGTATAAATATTAGGGACCTATTTCTGTTAACATTTGTTTCCTTAAGACTGCAGTTCATGAACACAATCTCTGACATAATTACATCTCTACTCTAAGGCAAAGGAAAGCCTTTTTATGTTAGGAGATTTTGTTAGGGTATGGTTTTAGCTGAAATTATCTCTCTATAAATAACTTTTAATTTTATAGTTCCACAGTTACATTGCTGTCCTCAATTTATTCTATTCTTATAATAATTGCTGTCAGAAAATATAAATAGATATGTCTATTTTTCTTTCTATGTATACAACATTGTGGAAAACCAGAGAGAACCTTTGCAAAAGAAAGAACCTTGTTATTTCTTTATGGTGAATCCCTTTATGATTTTCAAGTAAGTTAATCTTGTAATAAAGTAAATAAGTAAATAAATGGCAACTCAGTCAAGCACACAAAACAATGTTTAATCACGTTTTACAATCTCTATTCCCAACAGGGTCAGTACAATATTCCCCAAAACACAGTTAGAAGTAAGAATATCATGTGGGACAGTGTTAACTGCCTTGCTTAAGTCCAGGAAGATGATATCTATTGCTCTCCCCTTATCCACCTCATGCCTAAAATTCTGAAAAAAAAGCTCAGAACAATATTAACGGAGATAGATAGATAGATAGATAGATAGATAGATAGATAGATAGATAGATAGATAGATAGATAGATAGATAGATAGATAGATAGATAGATAGATAGATAGATAGATAGATAGATAGATAGATAGATAGATAGATAGATAGATAGATAGATAGATAGATAGATAGATAGATAGATAGATAGATAGATAGATAGATAGATAGATAGATAGATAGATAGATAGATAGATAGATAGATAGATAGATAGATAGATAGATAGATAGATAGATAGATAGATAGATAGATAGATAGATAGATAGATAGATANCAGAAAGTTCACAATTGTCCCTTGGAGCCCCTTCAAGGACTCTGGACCGTCTCTTCTGTTTTGTCTTCAAGTTATCTTTCATGTGCTTCTTCAAAACATCATGCCCTTGGCAAAACTCAGAAATGTGTAAAGAAGTGTCCAACGATTTCTAAACATCACCTAAAATGTGAGCAACCCTTAAACATACATAATTCTAAAACTCAAAAAAAATCTACAAAATACACTGAAATCTTTAGCATCATAACAATGCTTTATGGCTCTGTCATAGAAGTCCACCAGATTTGTCAGGCATGATTTAGTGAAGCCATGTTGACTGTCACCAGTCATGTCCTTGTTTTTCATGTACCTTAGCATAGTTTCCGGGAGCATCCTGCTCCATGATCTCACCAGGCACAGAGGTGAGACTGACTGGCCTGTCATNACAAAGTACCTTTATTTGGAAGATCCCAGGTGCACACCCAAGTATGCACATGTGTGATTCGGTGATGTTAAAGCTTTTATAACTTCCAATAATTAACATACATGGTATTTAAAAACCAACCCATGGTACCCAATTTCCCTGGTGTCCACCCTCAGAAAGTTCACAATTGTCCCTTGGAGCCCCTTCAAGGACTCTGGACCGTCTCTTCTGTTTTGTCTTCAAGTTATCTTTCATGTGCTTCTTCAAAACATCATGCCCTTGGCAAAACTCAGAAATGTGTAAAGAAGTGTCCAACGATTTCTAAACATCACCTAAAATGTGAGCAACCCTTAAACATACATAATTCTAAAACTCAAAAAAAATCTACAAAATACACTGAAATCTTTAGCATCATAACAATGCTTTATGGCTCTGTCATAGAAGTCCACCAGATTTGTCAGGCATGATTTAGTGAAGCCATGTTGACTGTCACCAGTCATGTCCTTGTTTTTCATGTACCTTAGCATAGTTTCCGGGAGCATCCTGCTCCATGATCTCACCAGGCACAGAGGTGAGACTGACTGGCCTGTCATTGCCCAGGTCTTCCTTTTCTTTCCTCCTTTTTAAAAATGGCAGATCTTATTCCACTTTTCCAGTCTCTGAGAACTTCACGAGTCGGTCACAACTTCTAAGATAAGGTGGATAATGGCTTAGCCCACTCCTTTGCTGTTCTCTCATCATGTCCCATAGACTTGTGCACCTTCAGGTTCCTTAGATGCTCTTGAACCTGTTGCTCTCCTACAGTGGGTGGTTATTCCTCCTCCCAGTCTCTGCCTTCGCCTTCTGTATCTCAGGCTGGAGCACTTGCCAGTGAAGGCTGTTGCAAAAAAACCTTTGAGTACCTCAACCATCTCCATGACCTAGGTGACCAGATCTCTCATTTCCTTCTAGAGAGGCCCCACATTTTTCCTGATCTTCCTTTTATGCCCGATGTATCTCTAGAAGCTTCTCTGTTGCCCTTCATGACCTTGACCATATTTAATCCCATCAGGGCTTTAGCTTTTCTGATCTGATCCTGGGCTGCTTGAACAATCCCTTTGTATTCTTCACAGGTTACTTGTCCTTGCTGCCACCCTCTGTAGGCTTTATTTTTGTGTCTGAGTTCATGCAGGAACTCCTTGCTCCTCCACATAGGCCTCCGGGCATTTTTGCCGGACTTCTTCTTTGTTGGGATGCATTGTTCCTGAGCTTGGATTCTTGAATATCAACCAGCTTTCTTGGGCTCCTCTTTCCTCCAGAGCTTTATCCCATGTTATTCTGCCAAGCAGATCTCTGAAGAGGTCAAAGACTGCTCTCTTGGGTAGTGAGGGTAGCCTAGGGTAGTGAACTTGCTGTGCACTCGCTTTGCTGTCCCAAGAAACTTAAACTCCACAATTTTATGGTCACTGCAGCCCAGTCTGCCCTTGAGCTTCACAATCCTTACCAGTCCCACTTTGGTGGTGAGAACAAGACCCGACATAGCATTTCTCCTCCTTGGCTTCTCTGTCACTTGGAGGGGGATGTTATCATCACGGCATTCCTGAAACCTCCTGAATTGTTTATGCCCTGCTGTGTTGTCCCTCCAACAGATAGCAAATTGGTTGGAGTCCTCCATGAAGAACAGAGTTTGTGAACATGAGGCCACTTCTCTCTGTCTGTAGAAAGTCTCACCAGAATTGTTGGGGCATGGAGGGGTTAAATGCTAATTTGGAGAGAAATTTCCATTTTGAGAGCACAAGGGACCCCTGTTCCTCCTATTCGTGTATTAGCACCTTTGGGTTGATGCCCACCTTACCCTGGGAAGTTTGTCTCCCACCAGCATTTAAACTGAGAATTGAGAGACTCTCTGCCTCTCTGCTAACCTGCGTTATGATCCAGAAGAGAAATTCAGATTTGTTAGGCCACAAAGGGAGTGGGAGAGAGAACAGGACTGCACAGCACAAGTATTTAGGGTGCTGCTCTATCTGAATTGCTTACAGAGTATGAAACCTTAGGATATCCTTGATGAGAAGTACTATTTGGAAAACAGGGGTTTCAAAAATCCTTCTATGCTTTTCTCTTCAAGTAATCAGAAAACAAAGTAACCATCTCCAATTAAAATCTTTTAGTCATGATAGAATATCCAGGCTTGCTACACAAATTGACTCCTGCAGAGAGATGAGAGCTTTAGTCCTTTAACCCATGTTTCTTATTTTTTCTTATCTTTCATATCATTGGAACACAGCTGAATATACTGTAATTATTCTGGTATGATTCCTCTGAAAGAACATTTTTATTTAGGAGAAATGTAATGTTGTATGAGTCGTACTTCAAACTGGGGCAGAATTACCCTGGGATGACTGTGCAAATAGACATACCCATACAGGCCAGACTATCTTGAAACACATCAAAATTGGCACTCGACCAGTAACGAGGTCCTTCAAGCACTTCATGGCCACCCTGGCGTTTTAGCCAGACTGTGTCAAAGTAGCTCAAGGATGCTTTCGGCTCACTTCAACCCCAGCAGCTGGAAACGTGCTAAAAAATGAGTTCACATCAACTCAATGCAGCTTTTAAAACAATGAATAGAAAAGAATCTAAGACTGGGAAACAAAGGAATCTCTGAAATACAGTGTTTCTTTTTGCCTCTTTTGACTAATAGGTGTGTGTGGAAAGGACTGATAAACTGAAGCTGAGGACAGATTGAACTTAGAGAGGAAATTGTTCTTTCGGGAGGCAATAGTAAAAACAACTGTGGCTGTATAGTAATGATGATAACTTGCAAAGCTTCTTTCCTTTGAGAAGAGAGTTTTGACATTTTTGAAATCTCAGGTTGTTAACTATTCTAAAAAGAGTTATTTTTTAATTATTTTTACTTCTTTCACAACTGCATGTTACTTCCTTTGAAAACATGGAGTGAATACTCATAGGGAAAAGCAAAGCATACATAAATTCCTGGCCAGGAGGTAAAAGTATGATCAAACTCTTCTCATGTGTGTATCTGTAAAAGGGTAATTTTTTTCAATTTTTTCAGTCCTACCACATGAAGTCCAGAAACTTCAGTTAGCTTGAATATAATTTTTATTCCAGCTCCAAAATTCCCTGGGAATCAGAAACATTATCATGGAGTTAAAAAGTAATTTATGTGTGAGGCAACCCTGAAGGTCTCTTTGTGTTCCTGTCAACAGAAGCAGGTTTGTCCCATGCCCATCCTCATCCCATTACATTTGGACTCTTCCCAGAACAGAAATCCCGTGCTCCCCTTGGGAAACTTGCTCTGAGGTCGAGCCACCATCCTCATCACAGCATCCCCTTTTGCAAGCTGTGGCACTACCCGCGTGTGCCTGCTGGGACAGTCCAGTTCCCTCATCCCTCTCCTCACCCTGCAGCAGTCACTGGCAGTTATTTATATTTTTTTTCATTATGGTGCTTAACTCTGCCACAGGTGAGATACCAAACAATTGCACAGAGGCATCATTACTATCTTGCCATGAAGAAATCTGAAATTTTAAACAGACTTCCTAAGGAGACATACTTAAAAATAAACCCTAATGCTCCAGCAAAAACTCGAGCTCTCCAGCTGTGTCTGCATGATTGTTCTCACCTGTTACTTCAAGCATAACTTTCTGGGAGCCTGGATGATAAGAAAATATATGTGTCATTTTATTGTTCATTGTGTTTCATCTCAATTTCATCTCAACTCTGTAATGACTGTTAGAAACTCCTTCCTTGTATTGGGCCTTACCTGTGATCCTCATTACTGAGATTAGTCTGTACAGACCAGAGTTCTGTAACTGATGAATTATTTGACCGAGAGAGACACAAACTTCATGTCTACCCTGGAGTCTTGGCAATATCTCTTGCTGTGGTGCGTTTCCTTGCAGAGGAAAGAGCTTGGGTTTTAGTTCATCTTCATCATCTCTGTATGGAAACAACTGCCTACTAGATTTACAAAGTAATATAAATGAGACCTGAATAACTTAAAAGCAATGCACACAAAACATTGGTGATAAACATAAACTGCTTGGTGGTTTTTTCCCCAAAACATTCCTAATTGGGCCTTTACGTACAGCTGCAGTTTCAGTTCCTATAAGTTTCTAAACAAAGCATGAGACCTTCATAAAAGCTATCTATAGCTATCATCATACCCATCCTTCAGATCACTTCCCATAGATATGCCTTCTCTGTGCATCTGCAGCTCCAGCTCACACTGAAGCTGTGCTGTCACAGCCCCTTGCCTTACCCTGGGGGCACCAAGTCAAGATGCAGCCCTTGCCCAAGTGAGCACAAATCATGCCAACTATCTCAGTCTTCCCTCACCTGTTTCTGCAGTCAGGTTGCACTGTCTAACGTGTTCCTGTCTGCTCTGTTGCTGTGCTAATGTGTCCTTTGAGAAAAAGCAGTGACTGACTAAATACTCAGGGGAGCTGAAGGGCAGTCAAAGGTACCAGCTACAGCAAGAAAACTAGAGGGAAAGATTATTTCTGTAGTCTTTTGGCTGCCATGATTCCAGGTGGTGCTTATAGTAGTATGAGTAATTTATTTTTATTTACTTATTGACTTGTTTCCTTAATTGTTTATTTTCTCATCTCTCCACATGCCCCTTCTCATCAACCCACTTACACTCCCATCCTGGTGGATCACTAGTGCTAGAGCAAAAAGTGTGTTACCTCAGGAACTATAGGGAAAGAGGATACAGGGTCTTTGGAGGCAGGCAGAGCACTAGTCCCTTCGGTGAGTAGACTGCCTTGGAGATCCTGCCCTTGGTGGTCCACTGCAGTAAGGGTTTTATGAGAAGGAAAAGCTCAGACAAATTACCTGCACCTGTGTGGCTGAGAAGAAACTTAGGAAGAGGTTAAGCCATCAGTCTCCAATGATTGGTCACAAAAGGTTGTCAATTGCAATTGATAAGTCTAAATATGATGGGAAAAAAATAATGTGTTTTAATGTTCTGTGTGATGAATACAAATTAATGGACTGGGGAAAACCTTTGTAATTTTTGGACTAAATGTAATCTCTTATTTAAAAAAAAAAAAAAAAAAAAAAAGACGTCACTTCCTTAAGGTGTTTCTAAGAACTGTTTTTTTCATTTCCTGAACAAAGAATAACAACAACAAACTTGCAACTCTGCAGGATAACTCTGTATCTGCTTTATAAACATGCTATTAGTTCTTGGGCTGGCTAAGCTTCACCAACTATCGTAGTTTTTTTTGTTGAGTCATATTTATGTGAGCTATGGCATTGTAACTGAAGGAAATACTACAATTAAGCTGCAAGTTTTTCAGTTTGGCTTAATTCCCTAATCCGGGCAATGCTTTAATCATATCCATCTACCATGCAGACATGCTCCTTAGGCTAAAACAAGTGTCTCAGATAACTGGAAAGGCAATAAAAGTTTTGCTGCTATGCAAAACTAGATCATACCAGCAAGCTGGAAATGGCTGATTATACTGTTCCAGGGACAATCATACCATACAAGGCTTCATCCATCTTGTAGCAAAGCAGAGGTAAATCTCTTGTGTTTGCTGAGGACCACACCTCCCCTTTGTTTTGCAAGCAGATTCTCTCACACTGAAAACCCACAAAGGAGAACAAAACAGAACAAACATCAGTCTGGGCAGACTCAGGCTGTTTCATTTGCCTTACAAAGATTATACACTACAGCATCACTCAGAATACATTTTGAGAAGCTGTTTATTTCAAGATGGGCCTATCTGTCATACTGCTTATGTCTACAGCCCCTCTATGTATTTGCAAATTTATTCAGGAATGGTTAAGGGCATCTAACATTAATATGCCTGCTTGCACTACAGCCATGCAATAATCTTTTTTTCTTGTTTGTTTTTTGAATGGCAAGGGAAGGCCTGCTGGCAAAGGAACAGATCTTTCTGTAATCTCAGTACATGTCCTAGTAACCTCTTTGCTAATGCTGGCAACAGTGCTGTGCATCAGCAGGCCAGACCTAGACGTGCTGGGTAGCCTGTATTCAGCTGGGTTAAGGCCAGCTGGATGACTGGGGAAGCTGCACAAAAATATGGCAAGCCAGAGATGCATTGTTTGAGTGGCTACAGGAACACGGTCACTCTTGCACTTACGACCCTTGCAAACTCAGTTTTACCAACCCCGGCAGATATGAGGGAGCATGCACAAGCAGGGCAGGCTCTATTGCTCTGGGAAGCCTTTCTTCTTGTGCCTGATCCAGTGGGTGACAAACCTGCAGTCCCTGGGTAAGGGGCTCCAGTTAGCTGCCAGGCAGCAAAGTTGGGCTCATTGCTGCTTCCAGAGCTCCAGTTCTGACTGAAGAACTCACCCTTTTTGTACTGAGGGAACTTGGTGAAATGCAAAGAGCAAATATGAAATGCAATCAGTTATGCTAGCTTCATATTAGGCATGTTTGGGGGTATTACCTGACTCACAGTGACAGGTGAAAGAAGAGGTCTATTGCACACTTTTAGTAGGGCATGTGTTGGTTATATGCAGATTTGAGAATATAGGGAACCAATCTTTTGGATTCATGTTTTTTCCAGGACAGATATAGTGAATGAATATTGACAGAAAATAATTTCATTTTAATAAAAAACTCCGGTTCTAATTTAATGTCTTCAAGCCTCAAAATGTAAAGACTTTTGGCAAAGACTTTAATAAAAGTGCCTTCGATGTCATCTTACTGGTTGCAGTGGAATTGCACTTGGGATCATTATGTCAAGAGAGGTTTGAGTATTAGAAAGAGCTTCTTCCCACAGAGGGTGTTTGGGCACTGGAACAGGTTTCTCAGGGAAACGATCACAGCACTAAGCCTGACAGAGTTCAAGAAGCACTTGGATGATATTCTCAGGCACATGGTGTGACTCTTTGGGATGGTCTTGTGCAGGACTAAGAGCTGGTGGTACTTGTAGGTCCCTTCCAACTCAGTATGTTCTGCAATTGTGTGACTATTGCCTTTTTTCTATGACACAGAAGGACATTACCCTCAATATTCCACATTCAGAAGTGTTTCTCAAGAGCAAGAAACGTTTTATTGGAGGAGGCTGTCTTGGGTCAACTTTTGAACCTCGTTTCTCTTTAGGGTTATCATCTTCCTTGAAAATTCCTTGGCAGACAGAGGAGTGCTCCACTTCAGCAAGCACTGTTTTCAAGGAGATATAGTACTGATTGCTCATCTAAACACTCGTAAATACAAAAGGTGCCCAAAGGAATTACCTCTAAAGGCATCAGCACAGCAAGGAGTGACTTTTATGTTGTCACAGAAAGTCAAATGGCAAGTCTGGCCAATGCATCTGGTCTATGGTTAAGACACTGTCGTAATGTATATGGGACTGGAAATGTGTTATTTGTATGAGCAAAGTTCATTGAATTAGTTCAAAATCAGCAAAACCAATGGTTAGAATTAACCAACTTGTGCAAAGCAGAGAGTCCAGACGTTGCATGGAATAGGCATAATGGTATATGAAAAGGGTGCTAAAAAGTTTTTCTTGCTGTAATAAAATTTCCCCTGGTACTTAAACTTTTGATGCAAGATTAAAGCAAAATGCAGCACTGGAAGCAAGGATTTTCCCTGCATACAGCATTAATTTTACTTTTTGCATTTGAGAAGCTATGCATTATTTCCTTGCTAGCACTAAAGGTAAACAACTTAAAGCCCTAAGGCTTTACTGTCCTGAAGCATGAAACTGGAATGAATAAATAACATGTAAAATTGCTGTGCACCACTTTTATGGCCATCACTGTGTCTACTGCATTCAGACATTTGGCACAATTTCTTTCTGTCCTGTCCAACATCTGTGCACTTATTTCTGCCCTCACCATGCTCTGTTCACGTAATTGTGACCTGTTTTTTTTCCTTTTTTGCGTGGTGCCGTAGTCATTCTGTATTCCTATGCTTGAACAAATTAAACAAAGTGGAGCTGCCAGTTATCTCTGCAATCTCAGTTCTGTGCAGACAAACCAAATCACCTGAGAACAGCGGTGACCTAGACCATCGCAAGCCCAGTGCCCTTTCCACTTCAGTAACAGAGAGCCTTTTTAATGACATGATCTAATTTCTGCTGAAGGATTTAACCCAGAACAAATTGTACTCTTGCAGTAAATGAAGGAATACTTACACTAGACTACATAGCATAGCTGTTACTGTATCTGTGAAGTGGTGCCTTCTGAAAGTACAGCACTGTATTCACGATATTCACATATTCCAGTATTGGAATGAGCTGTACGAATACTTGTATTTTTACCGTAGTGGATCTGGCCCTTAGGCATCTTAGAGGCCTCTATTATTTTGACAGTGTCTAATTACACAGCACAACTTTGGTGCTTAAAGGAGTTCTAAGATGCAGTAGAGAGTTAAAGCTCCTGGCAGACAATGAAGAAGAAACAGTGCTGAAATACCAGGCTTGTGGCTGTGTTATTCACAGACTGTGAAGCAAATTCACAGCATTGTTGAGCAGAAGTAACTCTACAGATATGTATTTTTGGGCTCCATCCTCATGCAAGCCATCTCCTTTTAACACATTTGAGAAACACCTCCTATTCTTCCTGGGATAAGACTTTACAAGATTTTTTAAAAGGCATAACCCAAATTTCATGGCTGTGGAAGACAGATGACAGCAAACTCTCTTTTGTTTCCAAGCTACATCTGGCTCTGGTTTATATCTGGCTGGGCTGTCTTGATTTAGGCTGCCTCACTACGCTGTCTCGTACCCAGGAGCTGTGCCCAAGTATCCAGCACAGCCCACCTATAGTGCCCTATTCACCCATGGTCTCATCATGTGTCCAAAGCATTCCCTAAGTGTTTCTGATGAAAATGCCCTGGGAAGTCTTTAGTCAAAGCAGGTGAGAGATTATTCTACCCCTGCCCACTGCTTCAGCATTATGCCAGTCATCTGTAAGGGAAGAAAATGCTTCCTGCACAGCAAGATGTTTGACCAACATCCCATGATGTGTGCCTGCCAGTTTGCCTATTGTATTTGCAGTGAGTATATAAATATACACAACCTCAACATTTTGGCAGATAGGCTGTCTGCATTTTAAGGAATGTTTCTTATAAATGTTTCCATTTCCTGATCTTCTTGTCTGAATTCCTCAGTATAGTATTTAATGAATGTCTTAATTTTCATCTTAAAAAGGAAAGCCAGAAACATCAAAGCTCCCAGCTTTCTTGTTTTAGATAAAATATGCTGACATTTCACCCAAGAGGGAAGATTTTTAGTAGATCATAACATTCTTGTCTCTAAATACTTCTTTTAAAAAATCCCATTGATGCTTTCCAGTTTCAAATTCATGCTATTAATAGGTCAAAAAAGGAGGCTTCTGCAAGAAGGAAACCACCAGATATTGTAGCTTAAGTATTTCACATAAACCAAGACCAAAACAAAAGATGTACAAAATATCTTATTTTTGGTGTGCAGCAGTTGTACTGGAGGAACTGGCTTCTCCATGTGTGAGCATAACGTGGAGACTCTGTAAAAGCACATTGAAAAAAGCCTGGATTTTATCTGTTCTTCTGTAGCAAATGAGGAGTGACTGTTAACTGAATGTCTTCAGTGTTGCCCGAGCAGTATTTCTTCAAAGGATTTATTAGAACTGCGGGCGCCATATCTAAAACAGGTTTAAAACAGAGAAGGCTGCCTTCATCTTCAGAGTGTGGTCTTTAGAAACTTGGGGTGTGGTTTTCCAACTGAGTATCACTCTGGATTTCAGATTCAAGACTGTAGCTGAATGTGATACACACAGCAACATATTTCCTCATCCAACTGGTCCACATTTCAAAGAAAAGACAGCAATTTGCTAAAGAGCAGTCAGCCTTCACAAGGCTTTGCACTACATCTAGCCCAGCAGGTACCTGCTGAACTGCGCTACTGAGACTTCTTATGTGACAGAGCCCAGGTTGTTAATTGCTTAGAGCTGTAAATACATCTTTGGCTCTCTCACTTTTTATCTTTGTACATGTGATAACTTGGGAGTCCTCTGTTGAAGGGATATTTCAATTGCACAGCTACTCTTAATGAGCTAATGAAAATTCCAGACAGTAATCAGCTTTCCTGAACAGGAAAGCAAAGATGCCACAGAAAAAAATCACTATCAGCCCATAAAATGTGGCATAAAGCACTAGCAGATTGTAGTGTCAACAAAAAGAAAACTGCAGAAACTATGGCTGGAGATAGTCATTCCTAATGTTTTGGGAACTAACACCTTGAAGGCCACGGGCAAAGCTGAGTTCAGACAGGTAAAGTATGTCACCAGCATCAGTGGGTGCAACTTTTGAACATGACTACATGGGACAAGAGCATGAAACCTTTTCTGTCATGCAGATGTCATAATTCATATAAAAATCACTCTAAATCCACCTAAAAATCCTCTCATGCAGAGCACAGTTAAAGCCAGTGAAAGCTGGAGTAATATATAAAATAAAATTTGCTTGTATGTTTTGTGTTGCTTTCTTCTGCTGCCTTACTAAAATCTAATTACGTGACGTCAAATAGGCCATGGACTGAGAAGAATAGTTTGTGCATAAAAACTATGTCTATGAACATACTCAAACACTAGCAGGAAACCCTTGTCTGTCATGTCAAAAGTCTTTCTATTTGGGCAAGGTTTGAAGCCTGCTTTTGGTGGTAAATGTTTTCCCTTTATACATAGTTTGTGCAAGTCCCATTCCATTCCAGTGACAACATGGCATTGAAAAGACACATATGCACTTTGGGCTGCCTCTGAAATCCAGTTTCTTTGAACTGATGATTTCTTTATTAACCCCTCTTCATGGAAGCAGAGCTGGTTCCTTGATCTGGTGTTCACAATCACTTTGCAGATTCAAAACTGAGGCTCCCCTTTACTGATCAATGGAAGGGTCAGGTTTGGTTGTTCCCTCGGCTGGCCTTTTTTTCCATCAGCTCAGTTTTCTTTTTGCCAAGGGACAAAGTCCTGCTTAGCTTTATGCTCCTGGTCTTCTATACAAGAGGTGCTCATCCTGTCTGCCACATTCCTCTGCCAGAATTTGGGCTAAACAAGGAGCACAGGCAGATGTGCTATATAAAGAATGTCTTCCAACCAGTGCACCTTCACTGGTGAACTTCCCTGAACAGGCTGCATCTGGATTAAATGAGTAGGGTGAGATTGTAGCCACATTTTTTGTGTAGAAAGCACAGCAAATCTCCCAGGAATAATTCTATTGCGAAGGCTATTGCTGCTTTCTGCAACAATGTTGCTGTATCTTGGGATACCTGTGGTTTCTGGAAGACTTTATTTCATTTGCTTGAATTTGTGTCTGTTTAAGAGGTGATATATGTGCTTGTGTGTATGCATATATGTGTCTGTCTGTCTGCCTGTAAGTATATGGAGACACATGTGTTGTATAAATTTTTAAGAAGCTTTTTTTTTGGCCTAAAATGGATGAAAAAAACCTTTCCAAACAGTATAGATAGATGCACAAAGTACATAGGCACACCCAGCAGCATAGAATTCTCAAAACTTTATAGTTTTAACTATAGTTTTGCCATATCTTGTGGGAACATCCAACCTGAAAACCATTTGCCCTTGGTACCACCTTCAGAACTTCCCTGTTGGAGCCCTTCCAAGGGTTCTGGGCCCTCTATCTTGTTTTGATTATAATGTATCTTATTATTCCAGTCCAGGTGCATGTGTCTCAAACAAGATGTCCTTGCTAGAATCTCTTTCCTTGAAAAGACTGTTCAACAGAATTTCAAGAATATGGCACAAACCATGAGAAAGGTGTTTAGAAACTGTTAACTACTACCTTAAGAGTGAGAAACTACAGCTATGTTAAAATCTACAAATATAAAAAAATCTGAAGGCATCAATTTAATAGCAGAGTGAGTTTATCCTACATGAAACACATTACATTCAGAGCACCCTGTTTTTTTGTTTTTGAAGCTTTAAGAAGATCATGACTTTAGTCTTTCCAGCACATGCCTTATCATTCGTGAGAGAACCACACTTTTGTTCAAAGGTTTAATTTCTTGCAAGACTCACTGATTTCAGTTTTTTAAACTCTTGTTTTCATTAGGAACTAAAAATAACTTCATATTAAGGCATTAATGGTAAATAAAGTGCTAACTGTAAAACTGACAGTCCTTAATCTGGAAGACCTGACATCTGGATAAGCAGCTGATAGACTGGCTGCCATCAGCTGTCTAAAGCAGTGAACAGAAATTCAGTGGAGACAATCTAATACTCAGAAGTAAAGACAGCTCCTTCTCAATCTCCTGATGTTTTTTGTTCAGTCTTTTCCTAAGATACGGGGTTTTTTTTTTCCTTACAGTCAAAAGCTCTTCGGGAAAAATGGCTACTACAGGGAATTCCTGCTGGGTCTGCAGAAGAGGAAGAAGCCAGAAGGAGGCAGTCAGAAGAGGATGAGCTGAAGGTGAAAAAGCTGGAAGAAAACATACACAGGTAGAGAAAGTTTCCTTTAGCTTTGCCTAAGAACAGTCACTCCTATTAAGGCTCGGGGCTTTCCTTTCCCAAGTCCCCATCTCTGGCAGGAGCTGATGGTAGCTGCCCTGGGAAGAGTATAAGAGGCAATCACAAGTACAGCCAAACATGCCCAGAATTTGTCTCCGAGATGTCCATGATTTGTAAGGTAGAGCCACTGTGTTTTCTTTGTGTTTAATGGACTTTTATGGATTATTTTCATGAAGGAGTTAAAGAGAGGGTTGAGTTTCCCCTACAGGTGCATGTATATGACTTGATTAACACTCAAGAGATTCTCCATTGCTTTACACCTCCTACAGCCAAAAGGAGTTTAAGAGGGGGTAGCATTCTTTTGCATTCGCTTTTCACTGGTGCAAAGGACTTTTTGAAATGAAACAGCAGATGACACCAGCAGACCAAATATCTACCGCTTTCAGAAGCAAGGTTAGGGTTTTAGAATCATTTCCTTTTATCAGTTTACCATTACAGTCTGAGTTGATGTCTGTCCTCTTTTTCTGTGTTTTCCCTTGTTTAGCTACAAACAATGGTCTCTAAACCTCAGAAGGAAAGCGCTTTTATTCCTCCCAGGACAAGTTCCAGAGCTGCTTCTACCATTTAGCATATGTCAGTTTAAAGTTTTTTTCAGCTGGCAAAAGTTGGTAAGACTTGGTGATGCAGCTTTTACAAATTTGTTAGCTGAGACATATAAGTGACAAAGAAAAAGCAAATAGGACCAGTAGTCCAAGGGCTGAGGTATTAACCTAGCCTCTGGTGAACTCAGTTTTCCTTATGACAGGTTTCTTGCAAAATTTTTTTGTGAAGCCAATGAAAATGTTTCTCTGGGGATACACACAAGCAGACTCACTCTAAGTGTGGATGCTGCAATTACAATAAATACAACAATATCGAGAAAACTAGTTTTTAACCCACAAATACAGATGTATAACCCAGCAGCCTGGGACAAGAACAGAAAGGTGTTCATCAGCCCCTGTGCTGAGTGCCACATGGTCCCCCAGAGTGCAAAGTAAAAGGAAAAGAAAACCTGTTAATCAGGACAGTGGTCACAGTTCTGCTGAAGTAATGATCACAGTCTTGTCAAGAATGGCAGTCACAATCCTGTTGAAGGTCTGGTCCCCCTCCGGATCTGACAAGTGGTACCAGAAGTCCCAAACTCCAAGGATTATATATGCTCAGTTTCAGGTGGGAATGCCTAGTACCTCTCCTCGGGCGGGGAGTTTCACAATGAGTGACTTAACTCTGAGTCATGGGATATTTTGTAGCCTTTGATGGTCTAGGTTATTGCGGCTGGCTATTATGCCAGTCCATTATGGTCCAATAGCAGATATGACCCCTCGGTGTGAAGGTGCTGATGGCTCCCCCGACGGGAGTTATCCCAGCTGAGTCATTGGTGTGAAGACAAAGAAACACTCCCCTGCCTTGCAGAGTTCTTTAACACCCATCTTGTAGCCTGAGGTATTAGGTGTGCCAACAGAAATTACATAGAGGGTGTAGAATACCCCCATAGTGATAAACTGGTCCCAGCCCCTGTAACTAGGACGCTACAGAAGGTGAAGAGTTTTTATTGCTGTGAAGCTTTTATATATCATGGAAACAAGAAATACTCTGTAACAATATATGTCCCCACTTGATGATGGACACTGACATGAAATACCAGAACTGGACTTGTTGTGGTTCCTGGAGTGAAGAAACCCACTGAAATAAATCTTCAGCAATGTGGTGCATCCCTTCAGTAATCAACAGTGTATCTGCTCACCTTGGATGAGGAAATGTCCAACAACTCCAAGCGGTGACAAATCATTGCTTTAACAGAGCAGCCTTTTGGGGCATGTGGGTGAGGCAGACAGCTTAGACCAGTGGATTCTGGATCCCTATAAGGCACACATGAGAGACACTTGTGGCCCTTTGGAACTGTGGCAGCTCTTAGGGGGGAAGAAATGCAGGACAGCAGCCAAGGTATACATGTATCCCCTGTTTTTTTGCTTAAGGCTACTCAGTTGTCAGCACATTCAAGGTCCTAACATTTGCAAAAGCCCTTTGGTGTTGTGAAATGCTTCACCCTTGCACATACTGGTTATGAGCCACAGATGCGTTGCCTCTAGGACAAAACTTATCTATGATGGGCTAGCATGGAGGGAGAGCTCCGGTGTTAATAATGGGAGGGGGAGGTCTGTGCTTTGGACTGTAAGTCATGAGCTCTTTCCTGGGACAAGCACATCTTTGCTGGTAGCTTCTGTCTTGCTGATGCGAGCAGGTAGTAAATGTCCACAAAACCCCTCCCAGCAGCTCCCATCCCAGAGTGCTGCTGTTCTTCTATACTAACAAAACCTTGGAAAGTATTTTAAAGAAGTGATGAACTGAAAGATGCCTGTGAGAGGAACCGCAGGAGAAGCACAGCTTCCATCCAATAAAAGCAACTGATGGATCCAAATAGATGCTGAATGTAAGCTTACACAAGGGAGATGACCAGTGCTGGAGAAAGACATGATACCACCGCTCTCAAGCAAAAAGTGTCTTGGTTATGCAAGGCTCTCTGTGGTTCTACTGTGCTCAATTTATGTCTACTAAACAGGTATTAGACAGAAGTCCTGATTAGGTAGAAGCAGATCCAAAATGGAGCGAAACTTCTCCAAAGGTGGCAGAATTGTTCTCTTCCTCCATTACTGCAATTGAATCTTTCCAGGTAAATGCTCAGAACTGAGTGTTGTCCAAGAGTCTGAGCTATGTCCTGAGAAGAAATCCTCACCAAGCAGAACTGATATGCAGAATATAAAGTCTTATTAATACATGTTATTAATAGACTACAAGCGTTTCACAGGCCTGTAATGTTAGATGAAGTCTACATTTAAG
The DNA here is from genome assembly GCA_013396735.1 of Grallaria varia. Classification (NCBI taxonomy): domain Eukaryota; kingdom Metazoa; phylum Chordata; class Aves; order Passeriformes; family Formicariidae; genus Grallaria; species Grallaria varia. The sequence continues at coordinate 45,352 of VWZG01011405.1, forward strand.
TATTTTTCTCACTGAACCAGGCTCATGGTTCAGGTCTCCTTCATATCCATTCTTTCATTTCTTTATGATGCCAGTGTTTGTTTCCCGCATAAAAAATGTTTGTTTCCAGGATAAAAACTTTGCATGTCTCAGACTGGGGACTCTGAATATAATTCAGGCTGTCTTGAGCTATCACTAATAGTCTTTGCATGACAGAGGGAGAGAGAGCACATAGGACAGATGTGACTGCACTCCTTCAAAAGAAGGATCATCTGATGTCAAAAACAGCTGCTCTGACCTTCCCTCGAGAAAACAGTGTAAAGACAGGACTAGATGTGTCATAAACCTCTCCTTATCAAGTTCTCATCCATTTCCCTTCAGTCTTAGCCTCTGGACAAGATACGAATGGTTCTCGAAGCTTATGCTCATGCAGAGAACAGTGTGTCTTGTTTTCCAACTTCCACACTGACAGCAGCTGAAGAAAATGATCAGGAGCATTCTTTATTCAATATTTTGTGGTTTTACCTGGAATGTCACATGCAGCTGTAGACAAGCCTTCAGTCTACCTCCATATGCTGCCCATATGACCAGTTGTGTTGGGTGAGATCTTTGACTGAAATAGCAAAAATATCTCCTCATAGCCACTCAGTGTCTTCAAATTCTGCTCACCTTGTGAGGGAATATCAAGCTTTCTGCCCAGGAGCAGCTGTTCATCCCAAAACCTTCTGCCTGGTTCTCCACTAAGACTAATCAGTATCAGTTTTCATATGCTGAAGCTCCACGGATTTCAATTTCAGCAACCCCTAAGGACTATGGTTACCAAAATAGCACAACCTTTACCTCCCGCTGAGTTCTTGCTGGGATGTATTTTATATGTGATACATTTCCTGGGAAAACAGAGACCAAAACAAAACCAGGCATAAAACCTCAACAACAGGATATCTCAGATTTTCAAAGGAACTTGCTCTGCAGTGTGATTAGAGACTTTCTTAGTACTTGCAAGATGATCTCAGAAAAGAGTAGCTGGGTGGCAATGGGTTTCATGGGGTTTTTTTGTTTGGTACAATATATTCAGACNAAACTCAACTCAAAATAGCAGAATGACTGTGCCTCAACAGTTGCCTAAATGCTGGTGTTCTGCATTAGTAGTAGCAATCTCTGGATTTTTCACAACTCTTAGGCATTGCTAGTTCATAGTTATTTAATTATGACTATGCATCTTATGAAATGGGGAAAAGGATTGACTGTTCAATTTGAGCACAGCCTCACTCCACTTCACCTATGTCTTCTCTTCCGAAATACAGACTTTGACAGAGACAACATTTGTTTAATTCGAGAGCCATATATAAAAGAAATTCCAAAACCCTGCCTCTACATATCACGGGATTTCCAACCCCAACACTTCTGATGCTTCATTCATGTCCACATGCTATAGAAAAAGAGACGTGTTCATAAAGAACAGCAGCAAGTTTTCAAGGATACTTCTTTTAGGCAAACTATCTCTTGTAGAGTACTATCAGTTTCAAAATGGTTAACAGTAGATCACATGATGCAGCCTCCTGTGAAAATGGCAATTACTACCTCTGTGTCAGGTTTCATAAGAAAAATGAAATTTCAGTAACTGCAACCTTTCAATAAAATGGACATTTTGTGCAAGGCAGGGTTTCTGTTGCTGTAGTAGAGGAGACCTGGTGGAAGATTACCTGTGTCAAAACTCTAGAGTCTCCTTGGCTTTAACATTTCAAATGTAAAAAATGTGCATCACTCTCAATCTGATGCTGTTAGCAAGATGGAAAATCTATTCATCACACGTGTTATCTTATGCATTGAATCACCACACTCCCTCTGTAAGCAAAGCCATCTAAGGTCTTCGTACTTCTTTTAAGCCTAGTGGAACTGACAAGGGTACCTGAAGCAATAAATTGTGGTATAGCATGAAAAGTAGGAATTGTTGACTTTATTACATCCAAATTAAGTATTAATCATGTGCCAAATGAGATAGTTGCCTGGAGTAAAGCAAAACTGACCTAGTCTCCATTCCTTTCCTTGTTAAGGTTGTCTTTGCTGGAGTTGGCTGGTTGGTTTTAACTTTCCTTATATTCCAGCCCTAACACAGGGCAGTGCTGGCAAAACAGCTCCTTACAGAGAGTTAGTCTGTATAGCACTTGGTGGATGGGAAAAATAAAATTGTGGAAGTTCTGTGAGAAGAAGACAAGCTGCGTGAAGGCAAAATCTTGAAAGAGATGACAAACCAGGAGTGTATTTACAAAGAGAAGGCAGAGAGTTAGGTAAGAGCATGCATTTATTTTATTGCTTTACAGTGATCATTTAGTTTCGTTCTGCCTTAAATGAGAGTACTTCCCTCTTCCCTACCAAAGCACTCTTTATGTGCTGAACATAGGCCAGAACATGCAATGTACACATGCACGTGTGTACACAACATTCTGAGGTCAGATCATGCAGTGTACACACACACGGACATTAATATGTTCACAGAGCCAGGCAAGACTCGTCTGAAGTTCTGGGCCACAGCAGTTCCCCTCTCCCAAAAGCTAAGGTTCATCCTGTGTAGCTTCAGGAGTTTAAATAAGCTACATTAGACCATCATCTCGTTTAGCCCCGCATGCAGTCATTGTGGAAACAGTGTCACTTTTGTGTCCTTGTGTAAGCCTGTCTCTTTCTCGAGTTCGGGTGCTTCAGTTAAGTGCCCCAAGGGCAATGTGTGGAATTTAAGTTTTGATGTTGCATCCTGCATAGGCACTCTCCACTGGGCCTCTGGGCACTACCATGATGCAAACACTCATTAATAACCATTAATTATGTATCTAGCGCATCATCTGTTTGTCACCCCAGGCTCTGCCCTATCATTCTTGCTAGCAGTCAGCACTTACACCCACCTCTGTAGAGCTGGGCTAGCACTGAGTATGTATAGGTACAGTTAGAAGAGGCAAAGGTGCAGTGTGTGGAGCCACCCAGTGGGCATTACCAGTCTGAGTCTCGATTTTAAAAAATCTGTAGCCTGAAAAGCACAGCCACCTTCCCTGTAGAGTATTTTAACTGATGTAGTATGTGAACTCTAAGGGACAAAGTAATGCAAATCCCACCTGGTGGTCCAAAGAAGGCAAAGAAAGACTGAGTGTGCAATTAAGAATCTTGTTTGCTAAGAAAGAGACACATGTAACTGATTTCACTGGGAATTTGCAGATTAAAAAAAAAAAAAAAAGGAAAGTCTCAAGGAGGCACAGTCAGGAACAAGCAATAGTCTGCTTGAACCTATCATCAGGTCTCACTATAAAAATGCAAACAAGCAGTAACGGGGAAGCTCAGTGTGTTGGGAAAACGATATCCAAGAATATAAGGCACAAATTATATGATCAAATTAAGAACAATGGACATTCAGAGCACTATGATCAGCATATTGCCAAGGTAAAACACACTCATTGCCTTGTACAAATAGGGGCTTTGTACACTAAAGTGGTGTATGACCTCTATAGGTGTAAGATACAGAGGAAACAGGACCCAGCACCAGACTGCCATAAGAACTCAAAGTAGAAAACTGACTTGGTATGACAGAGGTGCACAGAGGCAGCAAAACATATTGGGGAGAGATAGGAAGTAATAAGTGGGGGCAGTGAGAGAATTTATACAACACATGCACATGGATTAAAAACATTTCAAAGTAAGATTTACATGGCATCTGTTGTGACCTGTTGTTGTTGCCACAGGGGAAAAAGAACTTAGCAAAGATGTCAAGAGCACTACCAAGCAATAGGGGAGAGTGGGGGAGAAAGAAGAAAAAAGCAAAGATATTTGGCAAAACCAACAAAAAAAATGAGTTCAACGTCAAATAAAACAGAGCCTTACCGTGTATTTCAATGTAGTCAACATCCAGATCTCAATTAGGACACCTGAACAAAGCATGTTGTGTGTTCCAAAGTTGGGTCAGCAAGGTCAAGCAACTGCAGTCTTGGATTATGACTTTAAACTATCATTAATGGCTTAGAAAGAAAATTTGGAGGGAGTGGCTAATTCCAATTTATGAGTCACTGAAGTCAGACTTCGACAATGCCCACGCTTCTCTTTAGAAGTCCTTCAGTCAGTGAAGACTACCTGATAAGCAAGGAGTCATAGCTATGAAAAAGTGGAAGAGAGGTATGTACTGAAATGAGTTCACCTCAATGTTACCCATGTAAAAGATCTGTGCACAGGAGTGAGATACACTGCAGGGGTCACCGACACTAGTCCTCTGGGGCTTGAATAGGGATCTATTCTCCCTTCATTGTAGCTGTCAGTCTACATCAGGGCAAATTCACCTGTATATGGTACTAGAGTTCGAAGAAAGCTACTAAGTTCAAAAACAAAGTATCTGCCAATGAAAAGTTGCTCTGAAACAGATAAAGCTGATGCTGAATAACTGGATCACTGGTGAAACAGAAATTTCAAAAAGCCTTGAAAACATTTTGTGGGTTGTAACTGGTCTGGAAGACCTGTCAGAGGAATACCATGTTCATGCTGTCCCATTCCCAGGAAAATGCATTTAGTCCTCTATGTGAAAGATTGTTAAATTATGTCAACTTTGTACTAAACCATTTTTACTACATTTACTACATTTTAGCTGCACAAGCAAAGGTTCCCTTTGTGGAGTCATGCTTTTACCAGCAAAAAGCATGGGCACCTAAATGGAATGTGTTCTACAGGCAGAGATAATTTTAACTGCCTACACCGACCTCTATGCTAGAAAACATGTTAAAATAAGAAGTTTTAGTAATAGCCTGCCTTCTAGGCAACAGCACTTCAGTGGGATAGTTTGTAGTCAGTTACTACAGGAGAGAGGCACAGGGACCAGGTCTTGGCATCCTGCATTCATCTAGCTGATGTAAGTGGTGGAGAGTGTGTCCCTGAGAATTGCCTCCGGGTGAGAAGTCAGCCATGAGAGGATGAAGTAAAAAACTATTCCTGGGTCAAACTCTTGCCTCTACCAATGACTTCTTGCATTATTTAGAGCAAGGTACTTCAGAAGTTCTTTCACATGTCATACTCCAGTATTCATTTTTGCAATTATCTTTCCCACACTTTGAGCATGATATGAGCTGAGCTCCTTGGTAGGGGAATTGCTTCTCACTGTGTGAAGGGAACTTCATGGATGCCTCTTAGAATCCTAAATGAATTCTTGCCCTTCAGAATTCTTCTCAGTTTTCTCTTATTTTGCGATGGCAACTGAGATCCGGTGATTTTGAAGACATGGGTTGAGATGCCTCAGGCATGTGGCATGACACAGCAGCATAATTAAATGGGTAGCTTTAGTTGATAATTCCTGGGGTTTTATTTTTTAATTTAGCTGTCAAAATCCAGTTCCCAAACAATTGGTTCATCTCTTCAATGGTCTGGTGGTTTTTTTACCTTCACTCATTAAGAACTGGGCTTATTCTATTTCTTCGTTTTCTTCTGCTGTCACTTTCTTCATGCAGTGACCCCGGAACCCTGGATCCCTACTGGATCTCCAGGTAGGTCCCATAATCCCACTGGGTGCTGTACACAGTAGTATGCACTCATTGCTGCAAAGACTTTATAATGTAAGGCAGCAAGGCAAGGAATCACTAGAAAAGGAAGAGAGGGCCAGAAGCATGGACTAGAGCCTAGGTTTTCCAAGCTTGAGTGATGTGTCATGTAGATAAGCCAAGTCTGTAACTGACTGGTGGACTCTAACAGCAGAGGAAATGCTTGTCATGTGGAAGATGACACCACAGAGAGAAGGCAATTCCAGCACAGACCCTGACATTGTTCATGACAGCCCAGGGAAAATGCCCTAAATGGTGGAGTTATAGCTGGGTTATTTAAAGGGCACTTCATTTGTAGGAAACCCATTTGGGGAACATGAGCTTGCCTACAGAACCGTAACTGCACAAAATGTGAATAGACTAGATATTCCTAGTAAATGTGGATTAGTGGTAATAGGTAAACATATGGGGGAGAGAGAGGAACATGTAATACTCAAATCAAATAAGTGACCAGAGACAACAATTTTTAATTAAGTCTTGGCATTCTAACCGTGTATTACAAGTTTTCATATCAGTTTTACTTTCATGCATGTTTTTAAACATATTTAGAAAATTGCAAATACAATTTTCTTGGTTTTCAATCCATCTTTAATTTCATTTCCACTCTTTAAATTTAAGGAACCTTATTGATCAGGACAGTGAATTTTATCCAAGTGATCCTCCCAAGAACCCACACTGCAATCAGGCGATGGGCTGGCAGCCTGGTTTGCAGTGAGGTGTTTTTCTTTAGGTCCATCAGAAAAAGGGACAGTCATAACAGCCCCAGTCAGGTTTGCTGTGGTTTTCAGTTAAAGGTGAAGCTCTCCACTCCAAAAGAATAGAAGAGGACTATGAAAGTCACAGCAAAAGGCTAAGGGTTTTCTGACTTGTCTGTTGCTTCTGAGCTTGTCAACTTGGCACACCTGGACTATGCCCAGAAAGACAAAAGGCTTCTAAATTTAGAAATGCATCCCAGGTATCAGTCTCTACAGATCAACAGTGTGTCACCAGTGATGCCTTAAAGGACTGAGGAAAAAAAAACTCCAGGCAAATTTAGTAGGAGATAAGATAAAGAGAGCAGAAGCTTTAATAAGCCTCCAGGCCCCAGGAATACATAACCATGCGCACACCCTCTGCCCTTGGTTCTATGATTTTATAAT